>CBVK0104161644.1:721-16582 GCA_900067695.1 Picea abies
GGGTTCAAAACCTTGGGTGTTACATCCCCTCCCCCTTATTTTGGCACTGTCCTTAGTGCATATACAAAATATAGATCAAAATCTCAAATTTATTCAAAAATATGCGGGTACTCTGCCCGCATGGCATCTTCATGCTCCCAGGTAGCATCTTTAGGACCATAGTAGGTTCACTGAACTCTTACCAACTCTATAACTTGATTCTGGAGCATTTTGACTTTTTTGTCTAATACTCACACTAGTTGAACCAAAAAATCTCCCTCTGTCTCTACCTGAATCAAACATCAATCAATAACATGGTTAGGATCATGTACACATTTATTTATTAAAGAGACATGAAATACATTATGCGCATTCATGGAAGTAGGAAATGCAAGCATGTATGCAACTGGCCCTATTCTATCCAATATTTCAAATGGACCACAAAATCTAGCTGCCATCTTTATACAACTACCCAATTTCAAAGAGCTTTTCTTGGGCTTCACTTTCAAAAGTACATGCTCCCCTACTTTAAATTTTCTAGTTGTCATGTTCTTTTCTGCATAAAATTTCTGTCTATCCTGAGCTGCCTTTAAATTCAACTTGATCTTGACCACCTGGTCTTCCATGTCCTTTAGCAACTTCGACCCACGTACCACTCTATCTTCTCGGTTGTCCTAGCTTACTGGAGTATCACATTTCCTACCGTACAAGGCTTCAAATGTGAAGCTTGATACCCATTATTATATGAAAACTCAACGAAGTGTAATTAATATTCCTACTTAAATGGCTTATCCATCACATACATTCTTAGCATGTCTTCAATTATTCGATTGACCTTCTCTGTTTTCCCATCTGTGTGGGGATGATATGTTGTGCTAAAGTTTAGATTTGTGCCAAATAATTTAAATAATACCCTCCAGAAATTGGAGGTAAACTTTGTATCTCTATCCGAAACGATTGTCCTAGGTATCCCATTCAACCTAGCAATTGCCTTCATGAAAATTTCTGCAATATTAGCCGATGTATGCGTTGTCTTCACAGGCACAAAATGAGCATCCTTTGTTAATTTGTTAACCACCACCATGATTGAATCATATTGCTTATTCGTTTTGGGTAATCTTGTGATGAAATCCATGGTGATCATTTTCCATTTCTTCTCTGGGATTGGCAATGGCTGTAGCAAACCCGTTGGGTGCCTATGCTTTGCCTTCATCTTTTGACATTCCATACATCGAGCGATGTAATCAACAACATCCTTCTTCATTCCTGGACAAAAGAACTAGCTTCTTATTGCTATAATTGTTTTCTGGTAATCAGGATGTCCAGCATAAGGAACATCATGCATTTCCTTTAGTACCAAATTCCTCAGTTCTCCAGAACTAGGAACATAGATTCTATTTTTATGCATGAGTAGTCTGTCTTCCTTTATCTCATACTCCTTTATTTTCTGCTATACATCTCCTTGCTGTAAGTTTTCCTTTACTTGTAGGTAATGATGGTCTGTAACAAATCCATCTAAAATTCTTCTCTTCAAGTCTGACTGATGCATATTGACAACAGTAGCATGCATGATATGCACTCTTCTACTAAGTGCATCAACAAATGTATTCTCCTTTCCCTTAATATGCTTGATATCGAAGTCATATTCACTTAAAAATTCCAGCCATATTGTTTTCCCGACATTCAAGGTCAACTGTTCAAAAAGATACTTCAGGCCAATGTGGTTTGTCCTTAATTCAAATTTCTTCCCCATGAGATAATGCCTCCACATCCTCAAGGTGTGAACAATGTCAACAAGTTCCAAGTCATGGGTGGCATAGTTCCTCTCATGTTCCTTAATATTTATGAACTCATATCCAATGACATGTCCATTTTGCATGAGGACTCCCCCAAGTCCTTCCTTACATGTGTCTATACATACCAGACAACTTTCATTTGGGTTAGCAATCTTTAACACAGGTGCACTAGTGAGTAATTACTTCAATAGATTAAAATTCTTTTCACACTTGAGTGTCCATTCAAATTTAGTTCCCTTATTTTGCAAAGAAGTGATGGGATGAGCAATCTTAGAGAACCCTACTATGAACCTTCTGTAGTAGCCCACTAATCCCATAAAAGATCTGATGTCTGACACATTTCTGGTTGTTGGTTGTCCTCTAATGGCTTCGATCTTCTCTGGATCTGTTTCTATGCCCTGCTTTGAAATAATGTGTCCCAAGTAATGGATGTGATTTTGATAGAAATAACACTTACTCAACTTGGCATACAAATGATTTTCTCTCAGTACTTGCAATACCAGTCTTAAGTGATGTTTATGCTCCTCTTAAAACTTAGAATAGATAAGTATGTCATCTAGGAATACTATGACAAAATTATCCAAATAATTTCTGAATATTCCATTCATTAAGCACATGAATACAGTTGGTGCATTGGTCAGTACAAATGGCACCACTACAAATTTATAATGCCCATACCTAGTCCTAAAGGCTATCTTATGAATGTCTTCTTCCTTGATTCTTACCTGATGGTATCCTGCCCTTAGGTCAATTTGTGAAAATATCTTTTCTCCTCTTAGCTGATCAAAGAATTCATCAATTCAGGGTAGAGGATACTTGTTATTTATAGTGTACATATTCAGCTGTCGGAAGTCAATACACAGCCTCAAGGTTCCATCCTTCTTTTTGATAAAAAGTATTGGTGCTCCCCAAGGTGAAACACTTGAATGTATGTACCCTTTCTTCAACAATTCCTCCTACTGCATTTGTAATTCTTTTAAATCTGGTGTTCTCATTCTGTAAGGTTTTTTTTACATCGGGGCAACTCCTGGCGCTAAATCAATTAAGAAATCTATCTCCCTTCTTTGTGGAAATCCGGGTATTTCTTGGAATACATCTTCAAATTCCTGTAGTACCGAGAAATCTTTGAGGCTTGGCCCCTTTGTATTATCTGGCTCTTCCACATGAGATTCATACAATTGACATCCTTTCCTAAAACATCTCTTTAGTTGTAAGGCTGAAATTTCCCTTATAGAGATGGGTCCTGGAACTCCTTTCACAGTGCTCCGTTTTCCATTTCCATCAAGACATGTAAATGTCTTGTTATGACAATCTAGGACAACATGATTCTTGTCCAACCAATCCATTCCAATCAGAATATCATAAGAACCCAAGGTATGATATTTAGATCAATACTAGTATTCACGCCATTAAGACTTATGGAACAACTTCTGACCATATCATGGATTCTTCTTTTGGTTCCAGCGGCTAACTGAACCAAACTTGCTTTTCCAAGTTTACTTTTCTCCAAATGTAATCTATCCACTATCTTAGGATCAATGTAGCAATGATTTTCTCCTGAATCAATCAAAATAGCAAGAGGTTTATTTATAATCTTACCTTCCACCTCGATCATATTGGGCTGGTACTCTTCTTGTTGATCATTTAAAGTTGCATAGATTCTTCTCATATATTCCTCTTAGATGTTGTGCACAATCTTCACTCTGTCTTTTCTATGTGGGTAATCCTTGTACAGGTGATCTTCCTTTCATCCCCAACATTGTATTTGTGGTCTTCCCCTTTTTCCCAAGGAATATTCCTTCTTGGAATCTCCCTTAGCATACTGATCTTGATGATTTCTATTAGGCTCATTCCTATTGAAGGAAGGTTTGAATAATTTCCTCCTCTGATCAGAATTCTCATTCTTCTTGTCCTTCCAAGATTTCTGCAGATATTCTCTTCCCTGGCCTTGCTCATACATGTATTTATTCTTCTTGATGGCTTCATTCAAGGTCTTGGATTCATCATACTTGATCTTTTCCTTATAAAACGCTGGTAGTCCACTTAGAATCTCTATATTTTCACTTTCTCATTACCAATGAACTTGACATACTTTAACAATCCTAAGAACTTCTTCTCATATTCTGTCATAGTCATGCTTCCCAATCGGAGTTCAAAGAACTCCTGCATTTTCTTGTCATAGAAATTTTCTTAGAGGTACTCCTTCTGGAAGTACTTCTTGAACTGCTTCCAAGTGATCCTACTTTCATTAACATGTTCCACTTGCTTCAGTTGGTCCCACCACATTGCATCTTTCCCATGTAAATGGTAGGTGGAAATCTTGGCTTCCAGGTTGGACAAATAGTTATGCAACTGAAAATATCTCCTAAGCCCAAGAAACCATGCTTTGACATCATCTTCCCTTTCTCTTTCACCCTAAAAGGAAGGTGGCTTGAGCTTCCTCAACTCTCCTTGCAAACTATCTACCTCTTGTTTCCTTCTTTGGTGTCTGATAGGAGTCACCTTTGGACTGCTTGCAAGATCTTTTGATGCATAAAACTTTCTTTCTGAGTAAGGAGGTGACTGGTGTCCATGAGCTTTGCTAGCACTTCTAGAATAGCCATCTCTTCCACGATCATCCTTTCTTTCATGGTAGTTTCCTTCTTCCTCTTGTCTTGAGTTTGATCCCTTCTTTGTTTGTCTCTGTAACTAATTTAAGCTCTACAAAACTCAAGCATTTATCTGACTTTTCTCTCTCATCAATCTCTCATTGTCTTCTTTGTAGCTCTGCACTTCCATCTTCATGCTTCTTACTGTTTCTATTAATGTTTCCTGCTCTCCTTTTCCCTTGCGTCCATTGGAATCTGTCTCTGCATTACCAAATATGGTATTCTATCCTTTGGCCTCCTTATCATTATTGGAGGCTCCCTCGGCTTCTTCCATTTCCTCAATGCACATCCAGAGCTAATGTCCTTAATCCGCTTAATTCCCCTTCTCTCCCAAGGTTGCGTAATTTCCCAGTCAAGAGTCTTCAATCCTGAGATGAATTGGCTCTCTAAAACCTTGATGGTTTCACTCTGTATCTAAACTCAGGCCCTTCTGGCTTTTCAGGCACAGGTCCGATGGCCCTCACGACCTTCTCCTTCGCCCTTGCGAAAATCTCATATTTGGTGCTAACTCCTTTTCTCTTGGCCCCTCCTTAGATGTGACCTTAGGCGGCAACCTCATGTAGACACATGACCTCGGCCATGCTCAAAGGTGGTTTGGAACAAAACTACTTTTCTCCCTGCAATTCACCTCGAGCCACCACATCTCCTTTTGCCAAAACTGTGGTCTCGATTGTGGCCCACCCTCGACTTCGTAAAGCCTGAGCACCTCCTGTCCCTACAATTCGAGGTGATCGTTGATCTCGTGATCTTGACGGTGCTTCTAAACGGACGACTGAGATCTACCTCTTGGGAAACAACAACTCCGATTTACCTCTCCTAGATCGACGGTTATGGTCATTTCAGAATTACAGACTTCAAAATTCTCAAGTCTCAAAATTTACTTCCCTCGAAATACATGGGATTTTGCCACGCGTCCTTTTGAATTGGACGGTGGGGAATTACTTTGGATGATTTGATGATCAACATTTACTTCGGGTCCTTGCCGGGAATCCACAGCTTCACACCACCTATTCTCCTGATCTAACAGTTCAGGTCTACTTCGGACGATCCGACAGTCGACGTTTACTTTGGGTCTCCATCTCTCCATGCTTCGGGAGTTTCAAATCTGAACTGAAAACTATCGGAGTAATTTCTCCAAAGTCCACGATACGTCGCCACGTAGTGAAATACTGTAAGTGGACATGTGGTCCAATCAGGTGGGTGACACATGTCATGTCCTATCTGACATTTCAATCATTTGCATGCTCAAAACTTACTGAGACGTAGTGCATATCCCATGTGTCCATGCCATCCCTAGTGACGTTTGCAAGCCACGCCACTTCATAAATCCCAGGGTCCACATTACCTCCTCATGACATCATCATGCCCCACCACTTTGGCTCTTCGAGATTTGGGAGTTTCCACACTAGCACACTTCCAATACTCCCAAACTCCGAATTCTCGAACCGACATAAATATCGCCATGTGTCTCCCTTATCGGACGACCCATATTAAACCCAGACTTTGGGACTTCGAATGTTACCACTGCAAGAACCAACGACTTCCATTCCTTCAGGCCTTTAGACTTCGAAAGACTCAAACCTCAACTTTTTTCAAAATGTTTTTATCCGAAGCTTGCGAACTACTAACGCGTGTCTCCCATGGATTGACATCTATGATTTTTTTGGGTCTTCGGATTTTGGAAATATCAACTTTCAACCTTAGCTTTCCCTCTAAGTGTGCATATTTCTGTTGTGTGTCCTCCTGGATTGGACGACTAAGATTAATTTTGGCTCTCTAGGATTTGGAAATCTTAATTCTCAACTTCTCCTCGCACGCTCTTTCTCGGAGTGCTTTCACCCAGAGCATACGATTGGTTGACGTGTGTCCTCCTATGGATTGACGTTACCCAACTACTTCGACTATTTAGAGTTTCGATAATCGAGCACTAGAAAGTCACATTGCTGCATGCCTTTCAATTTGCGGGGGAACGCATCGATGGTTTGGAGTAACCTGCTTTTTTCCCCACAATTCTCCTGATGCTGACATGTAACCCCTTGGTGAAACCATGGTTTGGATTGTGGGACTACCTTGGGAAATTATTTCCCATGCAACTTGGTTCCCCATAATGCCTCCTTTCCATTGATATCATTCTCTAATGGGATCTGACGGTTGTGACCTTAGCCCTTTCTTCCTTTTCATCGGATGACCCTTGTTCACCTGTCCTTTGATCCAACGATCCTGGATCTCTCCTAATCCTACAGTGGCAATCACTCCCGAATTCAAAGGGGGACGACCACGATCCTTCAAACCCCTTACAATGGGTCTCTGGAATTCTATCTCTTGAGTATATTCTGTAACGCCATTCCTCCTGAGATTTTCAACTTCATTGCAAGAGTTTGATCTCGACCTAAAGACTCTGACCAATAGACCTGAGCCATACCATCCTGGTGTTTCAACCAGAATCTCTCATACCAATATGTAACATCCCCATCCACCCATAGGCCGAGACATGCTACCTTCAAGCCCACCCTTGGACTTCATACTCTTACCGATACCTTATTTAATTAATAAGAACACGTAAGATACAAGATTTAGCGACATGCAAAACAATACCCAACAAGCATGCATAATCTAATATTTAGTTATATGATAATTAAAATACACAATGGAATACATTCATACACAGATAATAATATCACAACATAGAGAACTTATATTTATAAAATGGTGACACCAACTGGCTGCAAACTAAGGACGTTCCACCCAACCATAGACACCACTGCTCCAAATCTCAACAACAGTGTCACCCCTGAGCCAGGGATATGAATACAAAAGGATGGTTCCAGAGTGTACTTGGGTTCCCAAACCAGTCATCTCTCAATATCTTACAGGTTTCCCAACACCCACAACAATCCAAGTACCCATCTCTCTTCTACCCAGCCTGTACCGCCCAAGAGAATGGACCTCCACCCTTCTCTGCCATGCAGTCCCTCTAACAATCCTTCTCCTTTATTTTTGGGCCTCCAACACAGCTAGTCTAGAATCTCAATGCTGGAACTCTCAAGACTCGCAGTTGTGAGAAAAATAGGGCACATGCCAATGCATCTCAGACATGCAGGCCCCAAGTCATGGTTGGATTGCACCAACAACCATTACATCCAACTATCCCATGGCTAATTCTCAACAGTTCCTTTCCCTTTACCAAGCCAAGACGCAGGTGAGGATGGATCAATGGATGGGTAAGTGAGTGCATGGAAGGGTGTGAGGGAAAAAATGGTATGAAATGCAGAAGGGAAGGAGAGAATGAGCCAACGACCAATGACCAACGACCAACCCCATAATCAAACCAGGGATGAGTTTAAATATCTCTTGTGGGCAATCAAGAACCTCCTAGCCTTCCCCAAGAATATCATGTAACTGATCTTCTTCCTTAGACAAAAAGGGTAATTAAAATAGGAATAAACACTTAGCCCCTCAAGCCCCCTCTCTTGTGGAATCATATCCCCCTATAACTCTAGTCCTTGTCTATCTAACAGCCAGCGATGTGTTTATTATTAATAATGATAAGAAACATTACATGTCTTGGGCACACCAGCCTTTTAATAATTGTTTGCAAACTCTGGCCTCTCAGCATTGTAGCAATACATTATTTAAAATGGGGGTTCAAAAACTAGGGTGTTACATCCCCTCCCCCTAATTTTGGCATTGTCCTCAGTGCATGTGAGATCGGAAGTCTTGTGGAATCATAGCCCCCTATAACTCTAGTCCTTGTCCGTTTAGCAGCCAACCATGTATTTATTATTAATAATGATAAAAAACATTACATTACTTGGGCAAATTGGCCTTTTAATAATTGTTTGGGCACTCTGGCCTCTTATCATTGTAACGATACATTATTTAAAATGGGGGTTCAAAACCTGGGGTGTTACAGAATAACGTCATCAAGCCACATCATCATTCACTGATAAATGCTCAGTCCTTCAATATAACGGTCCATAAGATTCCATGCAGATCCATAGATCTACAGTTCTCATTATTTCGTGGCTCTGGGATTTGGAGCTTTCCTACTCCTTACATCATGAATTCCCTGAAAAGTTGTCTCCAGAGTCTCTAATCTAGCACCAAGTGTCCTCATCCTACCAATGGTCGAGATTCACTTCGACGCTCACGACTTCAGTGGTTTCATACTTCATAAACTCTTGGTCAGGTTCCTTTGGAGTACGAAGTCTATAGAATATAGGATCGTGTGCCACATATACAATCATCCAACGGTCCTAGTTCAATGGTCAACAATTGATGGGGGACAAGTAGGGCCCACGTGTTGCTCCATGACGCATTCCTGATTAGATGGGTATTTGAAGGTGGGTCCCTTAGATCGAAGGATGGGAAGGATCCTGAAGGATCCAAGGATCGATGTTCCATGTTACTTTGACAGTTTGGAATTTGGGAGTTTCACTGTGTGTATCTCCCACTTTCCCTCCAGACAACATCAGATCTGTCGCCATGTGTACCTAGCATCTACGACCAAAAATTACTCTGGCTTGCAGAGCTTCGTGGGAAAATCATGTGTTTGTAAATCGTTGAATGCCTGGACTCTCAGATAATTGTTGATCGGTGGACACGTGTCCCTCCATTATGAATGGTATATATTAACCCCGCAACTCCAACACTCGGGATTTTTGGCGCTAGACCACTCCTAATCCCTCGAAGTAGCACTTCGTCGAAGTGCTTAACACTTCCCTTCCTATGTCCGATATAATGGTTGGTAGAGGTCTACATTGGATCCCTAGATCGACATCCCTCATTGATTCGTGACTTCATCCTTTGATTATTTTTGAGGATTTTGGAGTCACAAGTCCTTAAGTCCCGAAGCCGAAAGAGCTATCTCCTTTCAGACTAGCATAAGGTTCCTAGGTTCTGGTCACATGGGTCCTTTGGGAATTCTTGGGGCCTTAGCGCAAATCCCTTTTTGCAGCAAAGGGGTTAAGGACACAGGCTTGAGCCCTTGGTCAGATGGGTGGTAAGTCTGAAGGGAACACCCTTCTCACATAGAGATGAACTTTGGCATTCCCACTAAGGAAAATTCAAAGGATTGGTAGGACTTAGGAGTTTTCTTTACTCCTATCCCAACTCTCTTGTGGATTCACATCTCATAACTATCTAGCAAAAAAAATGAGATAAATTGAAAGCCATGAGATATAGCAGTTTATAGAAGCAAATAGCCTATCTAATAACTTGTTCTAATACTTCAAGACTTAACCATAAAAATAGACACTCAAACCTCACATCCAATATATTACACAGAGTAAGAAAATACTTATCAGAACTGGAAGATGTGAAGAAACTATTGAAAGGGGTGCTTGTTTCCTCCCAACCATAGGCATAGTCACTCTTTATGGATTTACCACTGGACACCCTTGAGCTAGACCATGGTGCTCTGAGAGAGATTCTTTCTCCTTACTACACAACAGTTAGGGATGAAGGTTACTCTCCTCCTCCCAAAGGAACTTGGAAAATGGTTTTATCTAATCCAAGAAAGGATGTATGCATGAGTACTTACTCAGTCACTCATCATCCTCATTTATAATCTTGTAGCCAAACCCTGCCCATGGCTTCTTACATCAAGATTGAGTTTGCAGCTCAACTGTTTCCTCTCAACTCCAGAGTCAAAGTATCCTTCCCTTCTCTTCTTAGGAGAGTGTTTTCTTTACTCTGTTGTATGGAAGATATGTCTCTGTCCTAGAATTACCTCATTTCTTTCCTTCCATAGCAAGGCTACATGGGTCCTAATCCCATTTCATTGTTAGGCCTAGAATCCTTATAGATGGGTATCTTGCCCCATCTCCTCATTAACTCTTGAGGATGGCCTTCCAACTACCATCCTAATTGGTAATTCATTTATGGGTCAGAGGATTGTTGAGAAATTACACTCGTAGGTACTGGTCTAGTGAGGTTCATCTCAACCATTCTTGGTTTCCCCTCACCATCTCTCTCATAGCATCCATGGCCTATCTTGGAAAACTTTCCCCCTTTCAACAATTGTGCAACACATATTCAAATTCTATTAATAACATAAATTCATACATTGACCCTTTTAGACAAGGTTTCATCAAATCAAACATTCACACATATTTAGTCCACCATAGTCTCTTGGCAAGTTATATTTATATTTACAAATTGGGGGAAACATGGGTATTACAACCCGGGAGACCTAGAAACCCTTATGGCGTCAACTGTAATATCAACTGTAGGATATGGAGGATGCAATATCTCGACCGCTCATCGAAGGATGTCAGGTATGGTCCCTTGGCATGAATAGGAATGAGTGTCAATGAGGATGAGTTTTTGGTGATTAAATGACGGTTGTTGTTCAAGTTTCAGCCGATGATCTAGAGTGGGTTCCACCTGTGCACTTAACGTGCAATTGAGGAGGTGGACGTTACCTGCTAAGTAGGTTCATGGGACAACAATATTGTGATTGCTGATTATCAAATCATGAGATCCATCATATATGGAGGGTGAACCCATCAAAGTGATTATCATTAGAGAAATTCATTCGGGGGTGGTGTATGACTCCTAAAGGAGCGAGACCTGCAAATCATGAGATCCATCATATATGGAGGGTGAACGCATCAAAGTGATTATCATTAGAGAAATTCATTCGGGGGTGGTGTATGACTCCTAAAGGAGCGAGTCCTGGTGACAATGAAGGTTGTTAAGAGTAATTAGGGTCATTGAACTAGAGGCCCAATGGGTCGGGTGGAAGGTTCCATGTTAGTTCCATGCAATATTGCATGACATTACATTGAATGGCCTCCATTATTATTACTATGGGCCCTCTAGGCCCCCCACTACCTCTTTAGCTACCTAATAAAACCCCGAGGATGATGAAGGTTGGCCCAAGTAATCGAGGCCACTGATCTAGAGGTCCAATGGGTAAGGTGGCAGGTTCCATGTCAGTGCCATGTGGGAGGGAATGAATGGATGGGAGACATGTGTTAGTGAAGTGGCCTTTGGACCAATGAAGGCCTAAGAAACTTCGAAAGACCATAAATTTTGGACTCATATCTGAGCATAATTACAATCATTGGAAATCTCTTGATGAGCTAAATATGATGCTTCCCTCAAGAAGAGGTTTTGATATGGTTATGGAAAAGTGAAATTTGAATAACCCGTCATCCTAAGTAAGGATTAGGGGGGTCAGGTGTCTTATAGAGTGGCATCAAAGTAGAGTTCAAACACTAGGCCTGGATGGGCTAGAGATTAGTCATAATACTAGTATATTAAGGCCAAGATGAGCCTATTAGAAAGAGTTTCTCTGCATTAAAAGTGTGTTTATCATTTGCATAATATCCTCAAGAAGAAGGTATGAATATTGAAATATTGTATTGGACTTATTGCAACAAAATAACTTTGTTGTGGCTTGATGGACTGATAGTTACTCCTACAAGAGTGGGAATAAGATGATAGACATTCATAGTAAGACCTAAATGTGAATGGAAGAAATGGAAGAATCATGTTCAAGGGATACAAAAGTTCAACAAATAAATGAACTAGTGAAATTAATGCTACCTCTAAGCATGGGAAATTGGACCCTCTGAAATTTATGATGATTGTTTATATGAGGGATAATACCCTTAAGGAAAACCCCTTGTGGTTAATAATTTTAGTATGGAATTGATAGAATCCTTAGCAGTAATAATTTTTGTAGCTTAAATAAAATACTAAAACATGTATGCATAAGTCGTCATGTCTAGAGGACTGATGGAAAATTTGTGAGGTTAGTTTGCTTGAGCTATAATGAATGAAATTTGCTACCGAGATAATATAATCAAGAAAAATAAGAAGGAGTCCCTTTGAACTATGATAGTCCTCATAAAAGAGGTGAAATAACATGAACATATGAGTCATTTTATGAGATCATGGATGTACAAAAATTTGTACCTTCCTATTGATTTGAGTACTTGTTTATGCATGAAAATGCAAGAAGTGGATATGTTGTAAGACATATGGTAATGAGTAAGCATTCATGTAACATATATATAGACTTACTATAGTCTGTTACTAGATCTAGGATGTGGTGTCATGATAGATCATATGGTTAGTGATGATTTGATTATAGCAGCATAAGTAAAATGTTGATGATGTTGAATGCATACTACCTTACGAGGATAAGGTAGAATGTTCAATGAAATGTTGATCTAAAGTCTAGTAAAGGAAGTGCTAGAGAATTTCTAGATAATCAAAGGATCAGGTTGACATCCAGATATGGAGGGTATCCATATCGGTATGGCTCGGTAGGAAAGTGGTAATGAAAAGGAGTCTAGGAAAGGATTCCCTTTATAGAGGCTTGTTCACCGAGAACTGAATTAAGGCATGAAGATAAGTGATAATGTTTTTTTTGTTGCCTTGGGTAGTATTGAGATTACCTAGTTATATTCCTGAATTGTAAATCTTGTTGTAGAAAATTGGAAATAATGACCTCTTGTTGGTTGTGGTCAAATAAGACAACATAATTATGGAAATGTCTATGAGTCTATTCATGTGGATGATTGTAAGTTCTCATCAGAATGGATGTTGTAAAAATTTAATAAATGTATATGATGGATATAAATATGTGAAAGTAATGCACATGCATAATGTGTGTGTGTGTGTGTGTGTGTGTGGATATATATGGATATACCTATATGCTTGAAGGCATGAGATGATTGTTTGAGTAAGAGGGAAGTAAGAAAAAAAGAATACTTGCATCGACTGAATAAGTGGATTGCAAGGAAATATGTATACTTTCCAGGTCTAAAAAATGCCATGGATGCATGCATGACCCTATATTAAAGGGCTTGAAATATTTTGATGGAATAATAACTTGAGGAGGGTGTACTCCCTTCCTCATAAAGAGATAATATAAAAATTTGAAAGAACAATTAGAAAGAAATGCTATGTTGTTATTGTAGAAGGCAATGTGATTATGTCTTTGAAAATTCTATGTAAATGATTGTGAACAATCATGAGCGAAATGATATAAGAAGATATGCAAGTGAAACTATGAAGTGTGCTAGTGGTGGACACACACATCATGTTGATGCATGTGGATAAGTGCATAGTGCATGAAAGAAAAGTGGAATAAGGTGCATGTGTGAATGTGTAAACTAGAATGCATAATAAGAATGCATGTTTAGATTCCTTATGGAATATTGGGTAAATCTCTAGAATAATGAGGCTAATATTGACTCTAGATTGAGGTTATTTCAGAATGATGATGGATGTTCAATGGGGGAGTTTCATGTTAAGAAGTTCCCTGAGGGGGAACTATGTAAGGAATTCTTTTAGGAAAATCAAGCCATAATCTTAATAAATGTTGGAAACCAGATAGTGGGCTACAGGGCCTATTTTTATAAGAATCATGGATTACATTTTAAAATATAATTCTTGAATAAAAGATATGCAAATGAATGATTGACCAATATTCTTTCTAATTTGGAAAATGCACAAAATGAACTGGTTCATAATTAATTATGAGCTAATCATGATGTTGCAACATGTTGATATATCTAGGAAAGGTCAAGGTGAAATTGACTGAGACTTCTCAAGGAAGATAGTAGGCAGATCCCAAGAGGGATAGATTGCAGAAGAAAACTAGGAGAAAAGGAGAAACACTTTCCTCACTCTAAAAACTTTGATTTTCTTAACGAAGTTGTAAACCTTAAAAAGAAAAGATGTGAAAGAAAAGGAACAAAAAAATGAATATGTTAAAAGAATGACCTTATTTAAAGGTCATGTTAAGAAAAGGAAATAAAGCCTTGGAAATAGTTCAATAGAACTAAAAAACTCATGATTGTGTAATGGAGTTGGAAAAAGAAAAAGAAAAAAAGAAAGAGTCCCTTAACTCCTTTCTTGTTTCCTACTGTAATTCTTTGGGATGAGAAAATCAATATACTAGTTATCTGTGGATGTTTCCAATGCAATAATATTGATAGTTGTGTGACTATAGAGACAACTGAAATTTGATTGTGATTGCACTAGTAAATGCATTGAGGATATGCATGTTTGCATGAGAAGGAAGGTAATGGATTTCCCACCATGGAAGGAGGACCTTCTAATATCATATCATGGTGTAACAATGGTAAAGAGAGGACTTGGTGGCCATGAATATTGGCACCCTAGTTACCTGTAAATAAAGAATGATTGAATGCATTTTTAATTTTATATAATGAAGGATGATTTGAAGTCATGATAAACTTAAAGAGGGAGGAGATGTCCTGCTATAATAATGAATGTGGATAGATAATCCTTGTGGTGAGAGGTTGTATGAGTTTCAACACCCCATGGAAAGAGTGCCTAACATGAAAGGTAATAACCTAAAATCAATGTAAGGGTGCATTGTGTGTGAATGTGGCCATAGACATGAGCACATGGAATAAATTCATTTAATGTTTGACTGCATTTTAAAGGCTTGGTATTCCAAATGATGCATATGTGGGGAATGATAAATCCTTTTATTTTATATGATTGGATAGATAAATGTGATGAGATTGTTAGTATGCACAATTATGGAATTGTTTGGAAACCATTGAAAGTGTGCAATAAAAATGTATGTGCATGCTAAAATAACAATTTGTTTGGTTGTGTGAAGATGGAATTGCGAGAAGAAGGGTCTTGGAAATGACAATGATGGAATCCCATAAGGAAGAGCAATGCCTTCTAGTTATGAAAAGAGACAAACTTCCTTGAGGAGGAAGTCTTAGGCTTATGGAATATGGATTCTGGTGAGATGAAAGATCTGTCCTGGAAGGACAGATGATGGTTATCAAGATGGGAAGTGTGGAAAAAGGGATAATGTTGTGACATGAGAACATTATTATACACCTTGATCACCATAGAGAATATTGTGTTGTGGTAACGCGAGACGGAGGGATGCCTCGACATATAAATTTAGAGGGACACCTTAGTTGTAAGACTTGGTCAAGTTTTAGAAACTATTATTGTGCAAGAAATCCTTGGAAGGAAAGGGGGATTTCCTGAGGGACTGTATAGTAGAGAAGGGGATTCCTGAGTGTAATCTTGGAAGGTGAGTGTCTGCAAGGAAGAGGAGACTTCGATAAATCTTGTAAATTGTTGATTGGGATCATGAGAATAATGGATATGTCATGGGAAAACAATGAGATGAGTAAATATGATAGCCATGTGAACGCAAATCCATGAAATGCACAGATAAGTGTTGTGCTGATATGTAATTTTTTTCTTCTAGAATTATGAACAACAATAATTTTTTTTGCATGAAATTGGGATTAATGTGCTTCCTATTTGAAATTGTTGTAGGTGTATTATGGAATACCATATTTTAAGTAAACACCAAGCTGTGAGGAAAAATAAGATAATGCTAAGGTAATTGAAAGATAAAGGTATGGTAGGCATTGTTGAGAATAAAAATGAGGATGTTATTCCTTTTGAAGGGG
>CBVK0104161674.1:0-17359 GCA_900067695.1 Picea abies
AGCATCTGTTATCCTCCTCAATCTCATTAAAAAAGAAAGAGGTACTCATCAATCATGATGGGGGGAAATTGAGGGAATTGGGTCAAGTTTTTTGGAATTCGTTATGACAGCTATTGTCTCCCTTGAACATGGCACATGTTTGCATCTCGTCTTACAATTGAGTAATTTGTTTGTCTCTGAGTCATACCAATTCGATGTGTCGTTATACATTTTTGTCCTAGTCAAAGAGTGATCTTATTTTCGTCACATTATTTTCTTGGTACTCGTCGAGTCAATGTTGCCAAGTCATTTGTCGTTCCTCATAATGTTCAAGGGAAGTTTCACTTCAAACCATCCTTCTGCAATATTAATGTTCAAGGGAAGTTTCACTTCAAACCATCCTTCTGCAATATTACTAGTTTCCATTTCTTATGTTAATCCATACTCATTCGATCCACCATCTCACATCACTTTCCCGTGTCAATTTCATGTCAATGATAGGGGATACATCATGGCCCTCCTTCGACGAGTCTTTTCTTGTCGACTTCATCACATTATCCGATAATTATACTTAGAAACTAGTTAGTACCTTGGGCCCTACATGCTTCAGCAGAAGGCCTCCTTGCTTCCGACAATAGGTTTACATCATTAACCTCTGATCGAATGATTCCATGAGTGTTTGAATTTATCTCTTTTATTCACATTTGTTGGAATGTAATAAAGGTACCCTGGGAATCATTGTCATCATTGGTGATTTCGCTCGCACTTTTTAACAATATACCTCAATGATCGATAATCAAGTGGTTTCTACGATGCTCGACATTAAGAAATTTATTCAGATGGATAGATTCATGCCATTTATTCACTCTTTTATGTGATTTTTTTAGGCTGCGATGGAGATCATTTGAGCATGTAAAATATTTCAGTACAATCATTGCGATGGAGATCATTTGAGCATGTAAAATATTTCAGTACAATCATCATGCTGGAAATATTACTGATATATATACTATCACATAGGTCCACACCGTATTGATCTGTAGCTATGTTTTTTCATCTCGTAGCTCCACTATGTATTTTTTGTGGCTACAATAAATTCATGTCATGGAGGCATGGATCCACATTGTATCTCTGGTGGCCATATCCTTAGTTGGTATTCTCATGGATCCATAGTGTATTGGTCAATGACCATGCTTTGAATCATCTTGTATTCCGAGCATAGGTATGCCTGCCTTGGAAATGGAACATATTTGTATATTGATTGATGTTTATTTGTAGCTTCTACCAGGTTCTCCAACTCTAGAACTGTTTCATTGAATAATTTGTAAAATTTTTCAGCCATCAAATTCTCTTTTGACCTCACACTTTAGGGGGGATCTGTTACTCACCAAAATTTCACACTTGAGTGTCACACCCTAAGTGTCGCAAGTGTCCCAAACTGACGTATGCACCTTGTTAAGTGTTGCATGCACCATCACAAGTGTCGTATGCACCTTACCTAGTGTTGCATTCACTTTATCGATTTTCGCAACCCCTTGACACCATGAAAACATTTTCCACAATCCCCAAGTCATGTTGGAAGAAGAAGACCCATCATTTGACAACAGAAACACACATTGTTCTTGGAAAAATCGACCAAATTTGGGAATTTATGAAGGGTGGCGCCCCCTGTCCATGTTGAGGGAGTTCCACTTCATGGAATGGCACCCGATTGTTATGTTATAGGAGCACCACTTTATAGAATGGTGCCCCGTGTTCAACTATGGGGGAGTTCCAGTCTTGTTAGAGAGAAATTGGGGATCCTCCACCTTTTCCTAAGGGTGATATCTTGATGGATGAAGTTGGTCGTTTTTGAACCCTATGCTATGGCTTCATATTAGGATCAGATCCCAACCTTAAAGAGCCATATACTCAACCGTATCCTTAATTTTCTCATGGTGGTTGTGCCTCTCAAACCTATATATTGAAGGTATTTCTAAGGTGAAGGGGGGAACAATTTAGGTATTAAACCTTTGATTCTAGAGGAAGCATCCACGTTTTGATTTCAAGATTCATGCAAGGGTTGGACGCGGAGAGCTTGGAGAATATTTTTGCTTCGTCAAGAATGCTTGTTAAGTGCCTTCTTTAGCTTTCCAATTAATATTAACTTGGCCTATTCTCTTCAAGTTCATGTGTTCGACATTTGCTTGTCTATTGTCATTTCAATATTCATAAATAGATCTGCTTTGTCCAATCATATAAAGTAGGAGGAATAGTTCTTTTTCTAGTCTTTGTAGGACTTCAGTTGTGTTGAGGAGCTTGGAGATCAAGCCTAAGGATTAGAGTAGTGAGGATGGACATCGCAACAAGGTACACCACATTCTTCTTATCTCTTGCTTGATTTATTGAGTTAGATATATAGGGATGTTAGAAACCATTTGTTTACTTTTTTATTTCGACCAAAGATAGGGGTCTTGATATAAAGGGGAGCTTATCTTGTCCACGGGGTAAGATTTCTCACAACAGAAAAATGGCGACTCCACTGGGGAACGAACCCAAAATATCTAATTTTGCAAACCAACGCCTTATCCACTAGCCTCTGGACATCATGCTGGAGTGAAGCCACTACCTTATATCACGCAAGATGGGGGAAAAACACCTATCGAAAAACATGTTTCTAGGAGTGATCCTGACTTGGGATCGTTCCCATCGTAACATAGTAGTCTTTTCTAGACTGACCTCAGTTTCTGATCTTTCTCGTGCTCGTTAAAACATGAGAATAGGTTATTGAGTATACTTTTATCTCTTTTTTGGACTCGTAAAATCTTTACGAAAAATGAATTCTTTGGAGTCTCCTTTAATCTCTTTTTAGACTCCCTAAATATGAAAATATTGTCAAGTGAGCTTGATTCCTTTCACACTTATTAAAAGGATTGAAAGTTCATATTTCAGTGATATTTTATCTCTTTTTTGGCCTCATGAGACTAATTACGAAAAAGGAACACTCTAATCAAGCATGATTAGAAGATTTGTCCCCTGTATTTTTTTACATGTTTTTCGGGCTTGGGAGACTAAATTTACAAAAAATTCATCAATGGAGTCATCTTTAAGTTATTTTTAGACTTTCTAAACATGAAAAAATAGTTGAGTTTACCTTCTTTGGGCTTGTAAAATTATGCATTGAAGGACCTATGTGAGTCCAATATCCAAGACCCATATGGGACCAAACCCCTCCTTCTTCAGGTTCATTAAACATATGATGAGGGACTCATCCAAAGGAAGAGCTATATCAAGCATCTGTTACCCTCCTCAAGCTAGTTAAAAAATAGAGAGGTACTCATCTATCTAGATGGGGGGGGAATTGAAGGAAGTGGGTCAAGTTTTTTGGAATCATTTATGGCAACTATTGTTTCCCTTGAACATGGAACTTGTTTGTGACTCATCTTACTATTAGGTAATCTTCTTGTCTCTGAGTCATACCAATTCCATGTGTCTCTATAATTTTACGTTCTAGGTGAAGAGTTCTCTTATTTTCGTCACATTATTTTCTTGGTACTCATCAAGTCGATGCTTCCAAATCACTTGTCGTGCTTCATAATGTTCAAGGAAATTTTTACTTCAAATAATCCATCTATAGTATTACCAGTTTCCATTTCCTATGTCAGTCCATACTCATTCGATTCACCATCTCATATCACTATCCCGTGTCAATTTCATGTCGATGATGGGGGATACATCATGGGCCTCTTTCGACGAGTATGTTCCTATAAACTTTAGTACATTATCCAGGGATTAGAATTAGAAACCAATTAGTACCTTGGGACCTGCATGCCTCAATGGCATGCATCCTCACTTCCGAATGTAGGTTTACATCATTGACCTCTAATATGATGATTCCATGAATGTTTGACCTCAACTCATTTATTCACATTCACTGGAATGTACTAGGGTACCTTGGGAGTCATTGTCATCAATGGTGATTTCCCTCGCACTTGTTAACCTTGGGAGTCATTGTCATCAATGGTGATTTCCCTCGCACTTGTTAACGGTATACCTCAATGACCTGTAATCAAGTGGTTTCTACCATGCTTGACATAAAATCATCTATTCACATGGCTAGATTCGTACCACATTGTGATTGGGACGATGACCCTGGGTTGGGCGCTCACTCTATTATGTGATTTTCCCAAGCTGTGATATATATCATTTAAGAATATAAAATATGCTAGTACAATCCCCATGCTGACAATCTTATTGATATATATATATATACTATCACATAGATCCACATTGTATTGATCTGTGGCTATGTTTTTTCATCTTGTAGCTCCATTGTGTATTTTTCATGGATGCGATCAGTTCATGCCATGGAGGTATGGATCCACATTGTATCTCTGGTGTCCATATCCTTAGTTAGTCTTCTCATTGATTCGCAGTGTACTGGTCATTGGCCATGTTTTGAGTCATCTCGTATTTCGAGCATAGGTATGCCTACCTTAAAAATACAACATACTTGTATATTGATTGATGATTGTTTGCAACTTCTGCCATGTTCTCCTACTCCAACACCCTTGCATTGAATAATTTGTAAAGCATTTATTCTATCAGTTTCTCTTTCAACCTCACACTTAAGGGGGCATCTATTACACACTAAAATGTAACACTTGAGTGTCGCAATTGTGACAAAGTGATGTATGCACCTTGTTAAGTGTCGCATGCACTGTTGCAAGTGTCATATGCACCTTAACAAGTGTCACATTTTCTTTGTTGAGTGTCACAACTGCTTTACACCATAAAAACAATTGTCACAATCCCTAAGTCATGTTGGAAGAAGAAGCCATGTCATATGACAACATAAACACACCTTTTTCTTGGAAAATTTGACCAGTTTTGGGCATTTATGAATGGTGGCGCCCCTCGACCATGATGAGGGAGTGCGACCTCATGGACTGGCACCCCCTTTCCATGTTAGAGGAATTCCACTTTATAATATGATTCTTTGTGTTCAACTCTGAGGGAGAACCAATCTTGTTAGAGGGAATCATGGTATCCTCCACAACTTTCTAAGGGCCAACTCCAACTTGTATGAGGTTGTTGTGGTCGAATCCTACCCTATGGACTCTATCCTAGGATTTGATCCCAACTTAAGGAGCCAGATCCTTAACCATATCCTTCATTTTCTTATGGTGGTTTTGCCTCTCAAGCATATATATTGAAGGTATTTCCAAGGTGAAGGGGGGAAGAGGAGAGATATCAAACCTTTGATTTTGGCGGAAGCATCAACATTTTGATGTCAAGATTCATGCAAGGGTTGGACGAGGAGAGCTTGGAGAAGTGACTGCATTGTTAATCATGCTTTGTAAGTGCCTTCTTTGGATTTCCAATTGATATTAACTTGGCCTATTCCCTTCAAGTTCATGTGTTCTACATTTTCTTGTCTATTGTCGTTTCAGTCTTCATAGATATATTTTCTTTGTATAATCATCTAGAGTAGGAGGAAGAGTTCCTTTGATATTATTTGTTGGGATTCAATTGCATTGAGGAGCTTGGAGATCAAGCCTACATATTGGAGCAGCGAGGACAAACATCGCAACAAGGTACACCACATTCTTTTTCTCTATTTCTTGATTGATTGAGTTAGATCTATAGGGAAAGTAGTAACCACTTGTTCTCTTCTGTATTTGGACCAAAGATATGGGTATTGATCCAAAGGGGATCTTAGCATGTCTGCAGGGTAATATTTTTCACAACATGTACATGGGCCTTCTTGTAACATCTATTCTTATGGTGGGGATGCCAAAAACCCATATTACCCCTTTCTTGGCTCCCCTCCAGCTACTTCAGGCCCTCTAGCAATGGTACCCCAAGCCCTGGTTTTTCATCCTACACCCATATTTGGTTGTTTGAGTAATTGGGGTGAAAAAAAAACCATTGAGTAGTTGGGATGAAGCTATACTACAATCAAATTGTTATATTTAATCCATACATATAAAATACCATTGCAAAATAGTTAAACAAAAGGAAATAAATAGAAAAAGAGCACGTGAATAAGAATAACAATAGAAATGAAAGAAACGGTGAATATATACCAATGGTAAGACCATATAATTACATCATAGAGGATTGGAAGATGAAGGTGATCTCTCCTCTCCTCCTTGGGAGGGTCCTTTGTTGTTCCTTGGGGCCTTTTCTCTCTCTCTTTGAACCAATAAGTGTGCAAGAGCTCTTCAAAGGGAAGAGATCAATGCACAATCTTTGAGCCATGGTTGAACCAAATTATAACTTGAGAAATATGGTTCTCAAGAATCATCCAAGCAACATAACATTGCATAAACTTCTCTCCTTGAAATTCATGTCCATGTCTTCTATTTATAGGCATTCTTCAAGATTCATAATAGCTAGCTCCAAGTGTGAAAGGATTCCACTTAGATGTGGTTCCCCATGTCTTGAGGGGAAATGGAACCACTAAGGTACCAACCTTAAATTGGCATGGAGCTCGAGAATGCTCAATACCTCAACTCATGGGTACCCTTGATGGAATACTTTTCATTTTAAATGTGTCGAATGTGGTTGAAAATTCACTTTAGGGCGATTTACATGACTTTCGAATGAACAATCATGGAGACCCATGTAGATTGAACATAATCCACATTGTTAAGTCATTCATATGTATAAAAAACCCACTTTACATAGTTTTCACATTGTTAAGTCATTCATATGTATAAAAAACCCACTTTACATAGTTTTGGTGCTCTACTAAGGATGATATATTATTACCATGAATTAACACTTTGTTGCATTGTATTGATGACCCTTCCAGTGATCACTTGTATAGATCTATGAACATTTTTTAGTTGATAACAATCCCCTCCACAAGGTCAAGTGTACACATAACAAATTTCTCCAATCCTGCCAATTAGAATAAGAATAATAATAAAGGGAAGAGTAAGAAGAATAACCAAAATTAAGGGAAGTAGGGGAGCCAAAACCCTCAAACTAATACCAATGATGGGGGAAATCAACTTGCCACAACTTACGACCAAGGTCCCTAACCCAAGTAGAGGAAGAATGAAAAACTTCATACTAATTAACCTTGCACTAGTTGTGGTGTCTACCAACATTATACTCATGAATGTCCCTTGTTATCTAATACGCATCGTATGTGGGAAGTAGTTGAGTCCTCCAAATGTGTTAATAGTCAACCTACCCCACCATCCTCATTGCAACCAAATTTGTTGATAAATCCTTTTCCAACACAAGGGTTTGTGTCCACCACAAAATCAACTCCTTCTGGACCCCCTCTTGCTTCTATCACTCCTTGGAAAGGGAGTTAACAAATCCATTACTTAGATTTAATCAATGTCAACCTCACCACTCAATCCCATTGATATGGTAAGCCCCCTGAAGCACAACCTATTGGTTCTTCCGATACCCCTCCACCCATTAATGGATATTTATAGATTCCATGCCCCGGTACGAATCTACATCCTAAGGTACCTAAGGCCCCATTAAGGGGGAATTCCCCCAAATCCCGTGCACAAGAAATACATAGCTAGAGTATACTAGATGACTTAGCTTAATCCCCAGTAGTGATATCATCCCTTGAAGTCCTCTAGATGTGTCCTTCACAAAGGAATATTTTACTATCTTCTTTAGGTACTATTGATCCATCATATGATAGGATGGTCACCTTTGATGTTGATCAGGATGAACCCTTTACCACCTTGAGTGGCCTTTCGAATTCCAATGTCGGCCATAACAAATGTCATCATTCATTGTTCCATTGTTGATGAAGGCGCATTCACATGCATCATGTTAGCACAACTTTGGAAGAAGTTAGGCTCCCTAACACTCATCCCATCTATGATTTCCCTTCATGCACATGATGGCTAGCCTTCTTAAGCTGGGGGGATTTATTAGAAATATCCCATCCAATTGGGAGGAAAGGAAGTGTGTATTGACATTGAAGTTATAGATGCCACTTTGGACTATAACATCATTCTAGGTCAAGCTTCATGTATGCCGTGAAGGAAGTTACCTATTAAGGATTTCAGAAAATGCTCTTCCCCCATAATGGGAAACATGTCACCATAGATCAGTTGACCTACCATGATCCTCAAGCACAATTTCATCTTGACCACATGATGTATTTCTTCCAAGTCGAAGCGAAACAATTCCCTCTCTTTTAGACATCAAGCATGGAGTCTACAAAGACTCGCCATTAGTTGATGCATTTATGGGCCTCCCCCTATATTTACTGACCCTATTTCATATAATGTCTATATGGTGTCATCATCTAATATGATAGCAAGTCCACCTCTGTAGCCATCGTTTGGACCATTAGTGGGGGCATCTTCCATGCCCCCACTATTAGGGAATCCTCATCCATATTACCTTTTGTCTAGGTCCCTTTCTTATTTCCACCCCTAGGAATAGTAAGTACCCCTATCATGGCCACATTGAATCTTCCTAACCACACATTAGGGATCCTAGTTTGGTACTTGGATCCCCCTCCTACTCCTCTTCCACCCTTTTTTCTAACTCTGTATTTGGCCTTGACTCCTGCTCAACCAATACCAATGACCCCTATAGTCTCTAAAGCACCTATGCAGGCCCCACCTTAACCAATATAGGCTAGGAAAGGAATTGACAAAGGGGGCAAAGACAAAAAAAAAGGGGGGCACAAATAATCCTAAAAAATCCATGGCCACCCAGAACACAACATCTAGGGCCATACCTCCATGTTCCTTATGTGATATCTTTGGTAATTGTCCTAGCTCCCTGAACTCAAGGAATTACACATCTGCCTCATACTGGACTGTAGAAAGAGCCTCTTGGCACAATGAGGGAGATGTGTTGACACGTGGTATGTGTGTGTGCATAGAGAAAGTGAAACATGAATCTTTCCTCGTGTACTCAAGATAGATCCGGAGTTAACATGGATCTACACTCTATAACTCCATGTTTAGCATAGAAAGAATTACATATCTACCTCATCTATCATGCCATCATAACATGAGGAAAAGTTCATCCCTAAAGATTTGATTCTTCTTGATACATAATAAATGTGGAATTAAGATAAATCTACATTGGTTGTACTATTTTGTTATACAATAAAGTTTACCTTTCATCTATATCAACAGATGTAATTATTATCCACGCATCTAATTATGTTTTTCCTTTTCCAAGCATTGCAGTTCAATTTCATAGCCATTTAATAGACTAAATTAGTTGTATTATAGAATATCATGGTATTTGGCAAATAGCTGTTTGCGTTGGATGTGTGGTTCACAATTTGCTTCTGCAATTTTTCGCAACCACTTTTGGGGTGTCTTTTGATTGTACAGGAAACTGCTTGTCCCTGTCCACTATAGATGTAGATTTTTACCTGAAAGGGCGAAGCAGTGGAGTATAGCTCATCGGTGATTGAAGATGGTCGTATTTATTAAAAGTACATACGCTAGTGAATTCATAGCCCGTGAACTAATTTGGAAAGAGAAACAATGTGATGTGACAACACAGTTTTGCTGTTAGATTTCTAAAATGAGTTAGAAATGATTGCATGGATTTTCAGGTTGAATAAATTTCTCTAAGGGTCGCGAATGGAAAAACAAAAGATAATGTCCAAATTCTTTCATGCAAAATCCAACTAAAGGAAGGCGACGTGTCACGTTTTAGGATGCTGGTAATATTGAGCTCACTGACCACATAAAACATTTGACATAATTGCTAATCAACATATACACAATAAATATCTATAATTACAATATAAATACAATTATAAATAGCTTAAAATAAATAATTATCTTAAATATACAATCTAAATCTAAATAGTTTGTAACAAACTCAATCCAAATATTAATCATGGAATTTAGCCATTATTCGTTACAGTCGTATATTTAAAACCCTAAGATCACCCGCAGACAAAAACAATAGTCGCTCCAAAGGTTGATGCCAAGCTTTTGGATTACTAATTTATAAAGAAGAACGGAAGGCAAAGACTAAGAACATACAAACTAAAACATTGGATGAGTTTATACGAATTGCTTGGAATCAGAAGGAATAAGATTATAATTTTAGATATTCCGGTCATGTCGTCACAGTTCCGATCAATCTTTACATTCTCATCATAGCGCGTTTCTGTATGGTGTTTAGTATTGGCCCGAAACAAGAATGAAAAGGAGTGAGTTAATTTGGGAATAATTTTCTTTTTGAGTTATTTTTTTGGTAGGTTTTTTTGATAGTGTGGTTTTAAATTTTTCGTAAATCTAGAATTTTGATGGATTTTTTGAGTATCTGAGTTGATTTAAAATGGAGCAAAATTCCTGAAATAAGATTTTAAAATGCATAAAACTTTGATTCATGAGAAACTGAAACTACCCCTAAAAATCTGACCGGATTCAAATCCATTTTTTTTCACTGAAAAGAGAAAAGATTAATCCGTATTTAACTTACTCCTAACTAAAAGGTCTCCATCAAAAGGTTGTAATAATTGAATCACATCATTGCTGTACGCAAAGGTGTCAGAAAGGCAGGGCAAGACAACGGTTATGTGAATGGAGCAATCACGTGTAGATTCACTGTGCGATATCTAGAACACCATTTTGGAGTATTTGTTTTTGGAATGTGTGGATCAGAGCAATAATGGAAATGGAGTCTATGCCATACTTTTATTGATCGGAGTGAAATTGGTATAAGAATTTCTCATCACGGGCTACCCTCACTCTGCCGGTATGGTCTTCTCAAGCATCCGAGACCTCTACCTATATTGAAGCAATTGGAAGATGGAAATGGCATCCGCTCAGTGGTGGTCGGAACTGGTAGAGTTTTTTATTCGATTTGATGCATTCGTATTAACAAGAGTATTAAAAGTGGTCAGAAAATCTCTAAAAGGTAGAACGTTAACACTACTGTAGTTTCTCGTATTTTGGATTTGGATTTGTAGGTGAGTGATCATTAAATTAGGGCATTGGACATAACTGTTTCTGATATTATTGTTTCTAGTATTCATTAATTATTTTTGTCTTGAACTTGACCTGTGGATGAGGTATTTATTTTTACCTTAGGTTAAAGATTCTATCAAATGAAGATTTTTTTTTAGAAATATTTGCTAGAGATCAGGTGAAAATTTGTTGGATTAGTAGATTTAAGTGATTATTTTTATAAAATTCAATTGTTCTTGGAAATTTTTCAACATGCTGAAGCCATTTCTACATTCACAAATAGATTCTAAACAACAAAAAATAATCATTCTTGTAAATTTATATAACTGATTTTTTTATTATTATGATAAAGCTAACAGATATATTATTTTGGTAGGAGATGGAAGATTTGACGATTCTAGGACAGTGCAATAGCAAATTAGCCGAAGCAACAGCAGAACAACTGGAAGCATTGAAGAGTAATTTCGTTGATACGTCCTTGACGGGCTATCCTAGGAATGTGAAGCTTCCAGAGACAGTGAATTGCCATTTGCGAGTAGGGCTATCCGGGAGATATTTGGGCTATGAATGGCCTCCCAGCAAATCGAGCGCCAGAAACTGGTTTTCATCCAACAGCGGCCAACAACCATGGGTTTTCACCTCTCCTTCTCGTTCTGTTCCAAATTCTCAACAAAAACTGCAACGCCAGCTGCATGAGAACTATTTCACAAACTTCTTCAAACCAAAGGCGGACGAGAAATCCAAGCATCCAAGAAGTTGTAACGACCCGAGCAGAAATCCAAGCATCCAAACAGAACTCCTTGATGTTCATAGCTGCAACTCAGACACATCATTTAATGTTTGCTGGCGCCAATTATTCCAGACACGGCATGGACCTTCCGACATACGAATCTCAAGCATCACTACTGGAAACGGGCTAGCAAACAAAGCATCGAGTCAAAATCAAGATCATACTATGGCCGAAAGGAAACGACGTGACACAGTCAACCAGAGATTCACTGCTCTTTCTTCAATTATTCCTGAACTCAACAAGGTAATATTAATTTGCTATTCAATCTGCGTGACCATTCATAGGTGTTTTTACCGTTCAGTATTTAGACAAACATTTTAGTAATTCTTCGTAATTTTTTTAGCAATTCTTCGTAATTCTGTTTTCTTTAAGGAATTAAGCTCTCATTGGATGAGTCGCTGCAGAAGGACAAAGCCTCCATACTTGGGGAAGCCATCAAGTATGTGCAACGGCTGCAAGATAGGATCAAGGTACTCGAAGAACGTCAAAAAAAGACTGTGCATTCAGTTCTGTATATGAAGAAGACGGAACTCTCTGCCGATGATCAGGATACGGACAAAGCAATTTCCTATTCTCCCATTAATTCCTCTTCCGAGAGCAAGAATTGCCACTCCTCAGACAAAGCTGTTACAGGAGTGCTGACTCCCGAGATTGAGATACGCGAGGTGAACAGAAATGTTATCATTCGCATCCATTGCGAGAAGAAAAAGAGCTTGCTGGTGAAATCCTTTGCAGAGCTCGAAAAGCTTCAGCTGACAGTAGTAAACGGAGGCTGTTGAGATATCTTCTCAACCACTCCCTCCAAATATGGAATCAGTTAAATCTGTATCCAACTATATATGTACGTATGTGTGTGAGTAATATATGTGATTATTGTGTGTTATGTACAAGCTCTCTCTGCTCTCTCATTTTCTTAATATGGTATCAGAGCCTCGCTGGGGTTAATCCCTCACGGGAGTGCCCAGAAAGATGTGAGAGCCATAGGAGACGATTCTTTGTACATATGTAGAGTAGGAGAGTGTTGAATTTCTTAGTTTCTGTGTGTTGATTTGCTACTGTAGAAGCTGCAACTAAGAATCCACCTGTGTAAACCTGCTAGCGTGAAGGAGATTGGGCGATCCAGAATTGTTGTGTGCTTGCCACGAAAGGGAGTTTGATTGTTTCTTCCATAAGAGTTAAATGCACTCCATGTCTATTTCATATCCGCAGCCGAAGAGGAAGCCTTCATCGAATGTTTTTCGATTCACGTGAGACTACTGCTGGTTAGACGAGTCGCTAGTCGAAGAGAAACAGTGAAGAAGACTGTGCATTCAGTTCTGTATATGAAGAAGACAAAACTCTCTGTCGATGATCAGGATACGGACAAAGCTGTTACACGAGTGCTGACTCCCGAGATTGAGATATGCGAGGTGAACATAAATGTTATCATTCACATCCATTGCGAGAAGAAAAAGAGCTTGCTGGTGAAATCCTTTGCAGAGCTCGAAAAGCTTCAGCTGACAGTAGTAAACACGAGCATTCTCTCATTTTCAGAAACTACAGTGGACTTGACAGTTAATGCTCAGGTATTCCATAGGTTTCTCCCATCCTCGCGGGGATTGGATACTTTCCAGAACGTATACACAATGAATGTATTGTTTTCCATGATGGGTTTCGAGGATAATTAAGTGACTTATCTTTGCTTGACTGTTTCTTTGTTATAGATGGAAAAAGGATGCGATTTGACAGTGAAGGACATAGTTAAGGCTCTACAAGCTCTGCTCAACGAAATGACTTGAACAGAATTTCCTCCAAGTGAACCCAAATGTCGTTCTTCAGTCGTTCATGTATAAGGTATAAGCCACCAATTTCCATTTCCATGATGAATTTCCAAGTGAACATAAATATCCTCTTCATAAGAACTAGCTACAGAATTGCTATTTCTACAGCTGGCAGGGAAGCCCAATGTGTTACAAATAGGTTGGATAAAGGCAGGGATCTCTACCATGCACATGAACCTGTTTTGATTCTGAATTCTCTGTTTTTCTCAGATTTTTTTGGACAATTAAGGCATTATGTGAATAATTTTGTTAAAGCACTAAGTCAAGATAAAAAATTCAACTATGTTAAAAGTTGGCTAGTAAACCAAAAAAAATAATTTTACTATCCCATTTATATTGTTTTTCATTTAATTTTGATTAAGATTTATGAATTATTTTTTTTATCTAAATAATATGTCACTTTTCATTTAATTTTGATTAAGATTTATGAATTATTTTTTTTATCTAAATAATATGTCAATGTCAAGTTATGAAAACATCACAATCATTTCTTAAATCACTTATGGAAATTGAATTCATTTCTTAAATAACCATTTCTTAAATCACTTATGAAAATTGAATTGAAATGAAAAAAATCACTTCTTAAATAATCATTTCTTAAATCACTTATGAAAATTGAGTTGAAATGAAAAAAATCACAATCATTCAACTACTTAAATTATATTCAATTGATAATTAACAAAGTTCCTATATTTATTAAACATTACATTGAAAAGAAGCTATGTATAAGTTGTTTAGACAAAATTTCCATAAACCAAGAAGTTTTTAAGAAATGAAAATTGGTTAAACAAAATTTCCATAAGTTAAGAGGTCTTTGAAAATTAGTTAGAAAGATAAATAATTTTTTTTAACTTTTTTAATTTTAAAAAACTTAAATCAAGTTTTTTAATAAAAGACTGTAAGTATAAAATCATTATAAAATATATCATAAACATTTGAGGGAAGGAATTTGCATTTTTATAAAACATTTGAAGAAGGAGTTTTGAAATTTAAAACATTAAAAATTAAAAAAATTAAATTAATTTTTTTAATAAAAAAGCTGCAAATATAAAATCATTATAAAATATATCATAAACATCTAAGGGAAGGAATTTGCATCCTTATAAAAGGAAAGGAGTTTTGAAATTTAAAACATTAAATTTTGATAATGTTTAGATATTTTTAACTATAACTTATATTTTTTCTTTATTATTTATAGAAAATTAAACTAAAAAAATTAAAAATATAATTATTGAATTATATTTTTTTCTTAATATTTATAGAAAATTATTTTAAAAAACAAAAAATATAACTATTAAACATATTAAACAGTAATAAAAAAAAACTAAATTTGAAAAAAAATATAGAAGAGATATTAATTAAAGAAATTGAAAATAAACAACAAAAAATCATAAAAATATAAATATAATTAGTGAGACAAATCAAAGAAAAAAAATTTAAAATAAAATTGACTTTTGTGAAAGTTAAACAAAGTAAGATTTTAGGAATGAGTGTTTAATCATTGAACATTACCTAAAAAAAAGTTGTCACTATGTTCTTCATTTTGATGTCCATTTGATCCTAAAACTTTCCAAGTAGCATAAAAATTTGGAAAAGTCTAAACACACTAAGATTTAAACTTTTTCTTACTCCTATCAAGAATCCCACTATAATCTCACTATAGAAGAATTGATGGAATTGCAATTTTTAAATGTTGAATTTAGATTTTTTTATTGAAAAAGTGGGTTTGGTGCCCTCAAATATCCATATTGCACTAGATTTGTGCAATATCAACAATTGATATCACTGATTTCAACAATTCTTTTAAAATTTTAACCAAATTTTGGGCAAAAATGATTGGAAAAAGACAAAAAAAAAAGAAGTGAAAATCATATCATGTTTAGACTTTATCCAAAATTTAGTGCTAAAACAAGTTGTTCTATTAAATCTCGTGTTTTCTCAATTTCTCATAATCTTGTTAAAGAAATTGGATTAATGAAATAAAATGTGACATGTAAATCGCTGGAAATTAAAAGCAATGAATGAAAACACAAGCAACATTCAACAATTCATTCAACGGGAATATTTTCTATTCAAGTCATTGAGCGTCCATCGAGTTTTTTTGGAGGCCCTTTCGGGTTGGATCAATGGGTTCCTCTTGGATCACTCCTCCCCACTAAGAATATTTTGGACCACCAAAAGTCTACTTTTATTCAGAAAACAAGTGAGGGTACAACTCCCTCACTTTTCTAGTTTCCATCCATCATGATTATTTGGATGTATTCCTTTTAGACCCACATGAAGATACCCCACATCACCTCTTCATGAGGTCCTCGCCTTCCTATCAAGAATAAAATATTCCCACAACTCAGTGAGATACTCATAAGAAAAATATTGAATAGAAGGAAATTGAACATTCTCACCTTGACCCATGGTCATAGGAGGCTCATAAAGTTTCAAGTTTTCAACACTAACCACAAAATAAATTTGCATATATGGAGGTAAATCCAACCATAAAACATTGTTACCAATATTTTCCAAGATTTTGAATGGACCATACATGATTGGCTTGAGTTTTTTACCTTCACCTTTAAGGTGTTCTTTTATACTGTATAACCGAAGTTCATCACTATCTTTGAAGTGATGATCAACCTAATGCTTTTCATGCCTAGCCTTATACTTGGCTCAAACCTTCTCCAACTATTCTTGTATGGCTCGATGAACCAATTGGATCTTCTAGATGAACTTCTTGTATTTGTCTACATCATTACATCCATCTATGATCCAGGTAGATATCAGTGGCCACCCACCTATTCCATTGGCTCAAAGAACAGTTTCCATTTGACAATTTTTTACAGTTTTTTCGGGTCCCAAACTTTCGAGGCTGTTTTGAGGCCCTAAATGACGTTTTTTGGGCTCGACATCACCTAGAATTTAACCAATGGAAAATGCTAGGTTGACTAAAATATGTAGTCCTCAATCATAACTTTCCAATGGTGTATCGAGTTCCCCAAACAAATATCATATGAAAAATTTATTCCCATGGGAACTTGATGTCTCAACTACCCCCATTGGGGTGCACAAACCTTTTGGTGTTTCATCTCCTAGGGTTAGGGTTTTGGATGTTTAGGGTTTTCTCATTCATGTTTTATGTTAAAAAGGACTTTGGAGCCTCATTGTAATCAAATTATTGCGAATGAGCATAGTCGTCACATCTCTTCTCGGAGATAATATTCCACCATTCAAGCAAGTTTGTTTTAGTCTACATTTTTACAGTTTCATCAGGTTCTCTTTATTAATAGAAGTCAAGTTTTATTGTTTCTTTGTGTGTTTATTTGCTATACATGTGTATTTCATTTTGTTCCACTTATAAATATGGACCAATGGTATCAGAGAAGACTTCTCTATATTTTTTTCTTTGTGCATGTCCCTAATGAGGTCAGGGTACAAAGAGTCAAGGGACTCAAAGTAGTCGAGCCCTTGCAAGACCATCCTCGCTAATCATGATGGCCTCCCATGGAAGTAGAAAAGAGAGATGATGGATCAAGATATCATTTTAAACTATTGCTTGAGGAATCCCTCATGCGACAAAGGAATGAGATGATGGATAAATTTGCACAAATCCTTCAACGATTGCCAACATGTGACACATCTTCATCAAGTGGCCACATTGGAGGTGCCACCCCATTCAAGGTACAAGTCAATTTCGATATCCCCTTATTTGAAGGCCAGATAGATGCATATGTTGTAGATAAATAGTTGAATTTGCTAGAGGGGTATTTTTTGGTCCATAATTTTTCCAATAGAGAAATGTTTACCTTTGCACTCCTTAAGGTTGTCCCCCATGTCAAGGATTAGTGGGAGACTTA
>CBVK0104161718.1:0-44159 GCA_900067695.1 Picea abies
TGTTGCACCTTTGTTTTCAATACAACCTTTTTCCAAGCCCATTTATTGCCATTAATTAATTAATGTGTTTCCAAATTGAAGCCAAAGTGGTACTTCTACCTAGGCATGAAAAACATTTCCCACCTTGACTCTACCCTGGTCACACTATGCTTCCCCAAGTTCAAGACAATGTGTGGGACCTCTACCTAAGCATGAAAAACATTGCCCACACATGCTCTACCTTGGTTGGAATTTTTTTAAATTGTTATTTTTCACATGTCCAATTAGTTTCTTATGAGAGACATTTCATTGTCCTAAGGATCCCTGGGTGAGTATCTAGAAGTTTTATGATTGTCTTTTATCTTTTTCCAGCTACAAGCCTCTGTGCCTTAAACCCCTCTTTCCCATTAAATGAGGTACAACCGCTTCTTGGGTCAGTACACTCGAAAATCCAAAAATATGATCAAGAGATGAAAAGGATGAACTGTGGAAAATGATAAGTATGATATGGAATGGTATGATGACTCATCAAGGAGACCTCCCAGTAGCAAACCTTTCCCCAAGGGTGACCACTTACTAGGGCGCAATGTCAACCACCAAGGTGAAATAAGGCAAAGAGTATAATTTCCAAACATGCATTTTATAATCAAGAGCATATTTTAATGAAACATATTCAAATGCCTCAAGTATTAAAGTGACACTTACCACAATACCTTACTTTTACCTCATGGAGAAAGACCTATTGTCTTCCAGAAACAGGTTGATGTGGTGGATGCTATCATGATGAATCAGATAAGTATGGTGGTGAAGTGGGTCTCCATCTATGTAAGTGGACATCACAAGTAAATCCATCCCGCAACACTCCATGTCTACAACCTAAGGGCCTCGAGACATCATCTCCGTAGTTATCCCTGGAAATGGGGGATAACAAATCCCACACACCACACACTCATGAACTTGTTTGATCTAATATTCTTTGAACCCCCATATCCTTCATGTTATACACACACTAGATTTCAACCTAGTCCATCCCCATCTTCCACCCTTTTGTTGAATTCCAATGAATCATCCCTAGTTGATGATGATAGATCCCCTTCTCTATCCTTTCTCATGGAAGGGCAACCTCACAGTAGCATTCATCAATGATTAGTATAGAGAATCCCCCACTAAAAACTATGCTTCCCTCCTACACCTCCCTGCATGAATCAACTAGCCTATTTAAAACATCTTCCCTTAATCCCCACCCCTCCATAATCCTTCTAACTCCATGTTCACCTCCCTTCCCTCCCCCACTTGAAAATTTCTCTATACCTACCTCTCTTTAGGAGCACTATCCTCTCCTTTTTGTTATCACATGTCAAATTTTGTGAAAATTTTGAAATCTTGGGAAAAATAAAATTAGGTTTCTTATGCTCTTTGTGCTCAGGTTATATGTAGTCCAAATGATATGTTCAATCTTTCCATAGCTTGAGTTTAGGAATATGACATTGTGAACAATGGAGTTGAAATTTAAGAAGGCAAGTTTGCACAATTGACACCCAAATGCCATCAAAATACAAACACACAAGTGCTTAAACATTAAGGAGTCATCTATGCACTTAAGTGTTTACTTCTTTGCACCATTGGGGTTTGCTATCGTTTTCATTAAAGGAGCCTTGAAAAACAGAAATATGATGGCCAAAAAACAGATATTTCGTAGCAAAATACAATTCATTGTGAAATTTCCTGTAGTAGCAGTTTTACAGCAAACTAGTTGCTGTGAAATTTTATTTTCATCATATCTTTAAAACGACGAACTGGGTTTTTTCCAATATTTTTGGAGAGGCGACATAGTGTCATTAATGTTCTGGAAAAGAAAACAGCCCAACCCAGTTCTCCATTTGGGAGAAAAGTCAAAATAAGAAGCTACGGGAAATTTTGCAGCAAAATGACCAGATTTGTTGCAAAATGGTACAGTTAGCATGAGATAGGGCCCATTCAACTGTCAGCTGGAGGGTTCATACAAATTTATCACAATGAGCTGGAAGACCACCTTTTTTTTCATTGAACTCATAAGTTTGATTATATTTTTAATGTATTAAAAGACTATGAAACTAAATCTCTAAAAAATAGGAATTAGTTTGAAAGTGGTTATTATTTTGTTGTAACTCCTTCTAGAAGGTGAAACCCTAAATATTTCGACCTTCTTGAGTTAGATTGTAATGTAATTATATATATGGGGAAGAAAACAAGGGTGACAAGATTCAGGACCTAAGGAAAAAGACTCTTTGGTTGTTGTACATGTTTTTTTATGTTAATGAAAAGATTTTGAGCAGAGTTTTGGACATTTTGTCTCAAAAATTCTTTTGTTAGTGATCTACAATGTGTTTTCTTTGTGATTTGTTTCCATCTTGTTCATAATTATGTTTATTATTTTATTCGGAGTTAATTATTATAGATAGAGAATTCATTGTTGATGTTCTTTATCTCACATGCAGTTTTCCTGCATTAGTCTTCTAATATTGTAACAGAATTCATCCATTGACAGGTGCTCTGTTATAATTGATGTGTTGCTTTCTTCTTACCACCATACTACAATACCTATGATGACTGAAAGAATTCTAGATACCTATCCTATGAAGTACATTTGTTCATATCAACCAGTTTTGAAAGATTTTATTTGACCTCACTTCATTATGACTCCATGCCCAATGGGTGTTTCACTCAACCCTATCGATATATTTTGAAAACCTTACCATGTTGAAGATCTAGCCATTGTTCTCAATAATAACCAGTATTTTGTGGATGAGTTATAGGAGAGAGATCCCTTTCTAGGTTGGAAGGGATGGCTTCCAATCTAAAATTTGGTTTGTGGTTACCTCTAAGTTTTCCTCTCACAACCAAGGAAAATTACAGAGTGATAACACTTTCCATCCCAATAGAGGCAACCATGCTCACTCCTCTCCCTGCTTGATTTGGATTGTATAGAGAATGAAATGAAAGGCATGAATATGAATGGACACACACAAAGATAAATATTGCAAAGAGAGTAGTAATACAATGAGAACCACATTCTATTAATAAATGAAATCAAAGAGAGTAGTAATACAATGAGAACCACATTCTATTAATAAATGAAATAGGAAAATATTATGAAATGCAAAGCAATACAAACTGGCTACAATGGTGCTAGATTATCTCTAAATAGAGATGTGTCAGCTACACTTATTAGCAAGATGAACATTCCAAGAGGCTAAAATGGAATTTTAACATAAGTTAATAAACCCTAAGAGGGTATAACCCTAGAGATCCAAAACGCTAACCCTAGGAATGGAGTGGCCATAAGGAGTGTGGGACTTGAGGAGTCTAATTGATACGTCAACTTTTCGGGGCCACAACTTCCACATACAAACTCTATTTAGGGTGCATAATATCCCATTGGAAATATCTTGGCGAGAAGAAAAAATGCATTCAAGGATTAGGGATGCCATGGAAACCCTAATCCATCATAGGGATAAGAAACATTGTTTAGGGCCTCATTAAAGCACCAAAATTCTGACCTCAATAAAGCACCAAAATTTTGGGACCTGAAAAAGATGGAGAAGAACTACCAAAATGGGAAACCATTATGAGTCAGGAGAAGAAGTGGGTGGAAACCGATATCCACCTAGATCAATAGTACCACCTTAGGAAGCAATGGTCCCCATTGCATTAAGTGTCTCTATAAGATGGAAAAACTTATGTTGAATCTAACTCTTGGTTAGTCAGTTGCCTTGGTGAAGAAGTTGTCCTAGTTTGACAACCTGATAGAGTTATATGTTTTGTTGGTGGGTTCCCTTCATCTTGATATCCATGACCTATTACACTACAGATTTCTCCATGAATTCAAGGTTGATTTTTATAGGGTGGAAATGCTCAACTACCTCTGAGGTGTCCAATAGAAGTGGAAAATATAGTTGAAACAACTCCACATTAAATAATGGGTGAAATCCAAGGAAAGGGGGATACTCATATCAAAATAATTCTCACCCACAACCTTCATGATGGTGTAAGTCCCATATCTAAGTGGTATAAGCTTCATGTGGGGGCCTGAGAGGCACTCTTTCTACAAATGCAACCACACCTTATCACCAACCTAGAACTTGTGTGGAAGCTCTTCCGATCTCACTATCCCATTGGAAATATCTTGGCGAGAAGAAAAAATTCAATCAAGGATTAGGGATGCCATGGAAACCCTAATCCATCATAGGGATAAGAAACATTGTTTAGGGCATCATTAAAGCACCAAAATTTCGACCTCAATAAAGCACCAAAATTTTGGGACCTTATAAAGATGGAGAAGAACTACCAAAATGGGAAACCATTATGAGTCAGGAGAAGAGGTGGGTGGACACCGATATCCACCTGGATCAATAGTAACACCTTAGGAAGCAATGGTCCCCATTGCATTAAGTGTCTCTATCAGATGGAAAAACTTATGTTGAATCTAACTCTTGGTTAGTCAGTTGCCTTGGTGAAGAAGTTGTCCTGGTTTGACAACCTGATAGAGTTATATGTTTTGTTGGTGGGTTCCCTTCATCTTGATATCCATGACCTATTCCACTACATATTTCTCCATGAATTCAAGGTTGATTTTTATAGGGGGGGAATGCTCAACTACCTCTGAGGTGTCCAATAGAGGTGGAAAATATAGTTGAAACAACTCCACATTAAATAATGGGTGCAATCCAAGGAAAGGGGGATACTCATTTCAAAATAATTCTCACCCACAACCTTCATGATGGTGTAAGTCCCATATCTAAGTGGTATAAGCTTCATGTGGGGGCCTGAGAGGCACTCTTTCTACAAATGCAACCACACCTTATCACCAACCTAGAACTTGTGTGGAACCCAATGTTGGTCATGTCATTGCTTGTACTTGGCATTGGATTTCTACATGATATCATGAACCTATTGTTAAATGTGCTATCTTATTTAAATAAATTTGGCTTCTCTATCTACTTTGGTTTGAGAATGGGAGGAATCTTCCTGTGTAGGTGCAATGGGCAGAGATACATCAATGAGGTCCAATGAATGGAACCCCAAACACACCTCAAAAGGGCTGTGGCCAATAAAGATGTGGAGGGATATGTTATAGCTATTTTGAACATATGGAAGGCTCTCATCCCATGTACATGGATGATTGGATATATACATGTACGGGGTATGCACAATAATCATGTTGACCACCTCTATTTTCCCATCTATTTAGGGGTGGAAGGTAGTTTATTTGGTCAGATTGGTGTCCATCAGAGACCATAGGATGGACCAGAAGGTACTAATGAACCTACTATCCCTATCTAAAACAATGGTCCATGGTATCTCAAAATGATCTCAAACACGCTTAAAGAATAACTTAGAAGTGGCTTATATTGTGATACTCTTCTTGCACAATGAAAAAATGGCCATCTTAGAGAATCGATCAACAACCACAAAAACACAATCATTACCATGATTGGTGGAGGGAAAACTTGACATGTAATCCATAAAGACTAACTCCCAAGGCTTGTCTGGGGTAGGTAGAGGAGTTTACATCCCCTTCTTCTTAATGGTAGGTTTAGAAATGGTACAGATAGTGCAAGATATGATATACTTGTTGACGTCATGTCAAATTTTTGGCCAATAGAAATACTTCTAAAGTATTGTTATTGGTTTCTCCACACCGAAGTGCCCTACCACTCGTCTATAATGTGCCTCCCAAATTATCTTTGCATGCTCACTTGAAGGAACACAAAGATGGACCAGATAACACAAAAGTGCATCCTCAAGGTGAAAGTTTGGAACTCGCTTACCTATGCCCAATGTATGATATTAGCAACAAAATCAGGGTTGTTTCCATATAGTTATTTCCATCTAGATGATCCAGCAGGATCTCCACACAAGGAATTATTATTTTGCAAACTATGGAGAAGATCATTAAAATATGGCAAAGAATAATTAATGCTCATGAATGAATTATTTAAATTGTAAAAATGATTAATACTTTAAATGAGTATGAGAAACTCATGTATTAGTCATGCATATTGGAAAAATGATTAATGCTTGAAGTGATTTTGAGAATATCACATATTATTCATTTAATTGTAAAAATGGAAAATTAGTTTTGTGAGAGAATCCAACTCACAAATTAGTTTCCAAATTTTAAGAGGACATTGGTTTCCCAGTCTCGGGGAGGAAATTAAGGGTCTCACAAGTTGGTTTGGACTCTTCCCCACTTTATTATAAGTGGTTTCCTAGTCTCAAGGAGGAATTTAAGGGTCTCATGAGTTGGTTGAGATTCTTTTTCATTTTTGTCGTTGAGTGGTTATTAGACCCTAAATTTGTGGATCTTGTCTCCTTGAATTATGGAGTTAAGGAAACTATATAAACTCCTAATGTAATCTTTGGGTTTAAAAAAAAACCTTTGGGGGAATAATCCTTTATAGATCCCTTTTGTGATCATCCTTTATGGATCCATTTTGGGATCATCCTTTCTGGATCACTTTATGGAGCTAATGAGAGATTCCATTTGATGCCACATGCTTGCAAGAGACCAACCTTTGTCAAAGGAGATCGTCTCTTTGTAGGAGAGACATTACCACATGATTGTGAGAGATATATCCTTGTACTATCAGAGGATATCGTCTCTTATTAAGAAAGACATGGCCACATGCTTGTGAGAATCTAGCTCTTTGCATTGTGCATGAGAGCATCTCTTCGATACTGCCACCTATTGTGGGAATTCTACAGCCACCTATTGATGGGGGAATCCAACCCTTTTCATTGTAAAGGAGAGTATCTTTGAAGAAGAGAATTAAGCGGTTCATGGATTTTATGAGCTCAGAGATGTAACCAGAAGGTTCTGGTGAACTCCCGCATGTATTGTCAGCTACCGATTTGCATTGATGCAAGTGTTGGCATTGACATCCTCATTCTAAAATACAAAGTTGAAGGAGAAGAAGGATGTGGCCTTTCACAGACATTTGTTATGCAAATCAAAGAAGGGTGTGGCCTTTCATAAACATTTGTTATGCATATCAAGGAGCAAGGAAGTGTATCGTAGAGTGTAAGACTCTTCCAAGGAGCTGGTTGTGGACATTCAAGTTTTATGTCCATACTTTTGGAGGACCAAAAGTGATTTTTGTGGGGAGGTATGATCCAAGAGGATCTCCACACAAGGAATTATTATTTTTCATACCATGGAGAAAATCATTAAAATATGGCAGAGAATAATTAATGCTCGTGAACGAATTATTTAAATTGTAAAAATGATTAATGCTTGAAATGAGTATGATAAACTCATGTATTAGTCATGCATATTGGAAAAATGATTAATGCTTGAAGTGAGTTTGAGAATCTCACGTATTATTTATTTAATTGTAAAAATGGGAAATTATTTTTGTGAGAGAATCCGACTCACAAATTAGTTTCCTAATTTTAAGTGGAAATTGGTTTCCTAGGCTCAAGGAGGAAGTTAAGGGTCTCATGAGTTGGTTTCGACTCTTCCTCACTTTATTACAAGTGGTTTCCTAGTCTAAAGGAGGAATTTAAGGGTCTCGTGAGTTGGTTGAGATGATTTCTCATTTTTTTCCTTGAGTGGTTATTAAATCCTAAAATTGTGGATCTTGTCTCCTTGAATTATGTAGTTAAGGAAACTATATAAACTCCTCATGCAATCTTTGGTTAAAAAAAAAAACCTTGGGGGGAATCATCCTTTATGGGGCTGATGAGAGAGTCCATTTGATGCCACATGCTTGTGAGAGACCATCCTTTGTCATAGGAGATCGTCTCTTTGAAGGAGAGACAATGCCACATGATTGTGAGAGATCTAGCCTTGTATTGCCAGATGAGGTCGTCTCTTTGTAGGAGAGATATGGCCAAATGCTTCTGAGAATCTAACTCTTTGCATTATGAATGAGAGAATATCTTTGATACTGCCACCTATTATAGGAATTATGTTTTCACTTGTTGATGTGGGAATCCATACTTTTTCATTATAAAGGAGAGTATCTTTGAAGAAGAGAATGAAGCAGTTCATGGATTTTATGAGCCCAGAGATGTAGCCAAAAGGTTCTGGTGAACTATGTTAACAACTTGGTGATCTCTTGTCTCATGTTTTCTTATGCATGTTTTTACTTCCACAATTATGATTATTAATGCATCAAGTAATGGATATATGAGACTAACAACATATTCACCAAGTTAATATTCAAATTGGATTCAATCTTTTATAAGTCCATCTTTTCACCTTTGATGCAATCAAGTTCAATAGATCCGCAATTGTAAATTTGGCCTTAGTTAAGTGGCCTAGAACCAAATCAAGTTTGGTATCATTTTCACCCTGGTTTCAGATCACTAGAGGTCTCATGACCACAAGATTTAAGAATTTTGGTTAGTGCCACAACTAGGGACCAACTGAGGCAATATGCAACATCTTTTGTGTTTTCCTTCTAGTACTTAATATTCAAGTGGAATTTTTGCAAGTACATGGACCACTTCTGATGGAGATCGTTTTGTTACTTCTTTTGTGTGTGCAAGAATTATAGGGGCTTGTGATTAGTGTTAATGATCATTTCCTTTCCCAGAATATAATGCTTCCATTGTCGACATGCCTACATAATGTAATAAATCTCCTTGTCATAGGTGGGATACCTATGAAAAACATCAGAGAGTGAATCATTGTGATATGCCATCATATGTCCATGATGAGTGAGGACTAAATTAATAGCATATTCAAAGGCATCCCTCTCAATATCGAAAGGTTGTTGTAGGTTCGGAAGAGTGAGGACTGGAACTGAGCAGAGGAAACATTTCATATCCTTGGATGCTTTATGCTGTGACTTAGACAAGGAAAAATCATCTTTAGCTCCACCCTTGGCAACTTGAAGGGCCAAGTGATATTAGAGAACTCCAACACAAACCTATGGTAGAAGTTGGAAAGGACCAAGAAGATGTGGAGCTCTGTTACAGCCATCATGGCTGACCAATCATGAATGACTTATATCTTCGTTGGGTCCACATGCATCCCATGTTCACACACAATGTATCATGTTACCCCCTCACATATAGGGGTAACTAGAGGATATTTTTCTCCTATGATCCACATCATAGACAATAGTTCTGATGATGACATTCAATATTCTCCATGGATACGTTCCCATAGATGCCTTCCAATTTATGTTCAACTCACTCACATCACATGATATGATGCATGACATACATGAGATACCTTGTTTTGATGCTTCATATTAAGTGTTAATGCTTAATGTATTTGACATGAAAATAGAGACCATGGATTGAAGTAGATAATGGTGGCATGCTGCTTTGAATTTATACATTTTTCCATGTTTCACCTTGGTGGTCATCATCATCTCCTAGCCAAGTGTTGTCACTCTTGGTCAAAGTTTTATTATTGGGGGGCTTTGATAGGGGTAACTTATCCATATTCCAATCCATATGTAACATGCTCCATCCTTCCCATATTCATTATCCATTAGTTTGAGTTGGTTGTTATATGTCACTCATAAAGGTTCATGCCTCATAATCCCATGAGAAGAAGGAGATAGAATGATCGAGGTTGATGTAACTTGATAAAAAATATATATATAAAGAGATTCAAAATGATAAACTAAAAATGCAAAGAAAAAAAAAGGCATATTTGATAACCAATAAATAACAAAGAAGCATGAGCTATGCCCCTCGCTAAGAGACCATCACCCCAAGTCCTATGCAATGAATGCATACCTAACAAAAAGGACTTAGAAAATGAAAACAGAAAGAAAAAAAAAGGTTGAATGAATAAAGAAAAAGGAAAATGGGGGTTTGAAAAGACACAATGTTAAGGAAAGGGAAACTCTATGCTTCAACCTTTTGATGAATAGAAGTCAAATCCTTATCTAAGTATACTCATTTGGTGACTCCATTGAGGGAATAAATCATTTTCCCTATGCATATTTTTTAAGGCCGCGTGCTTGTGAGGTGAAACAAGCATCACTGTGTAGGCATTTGAGATTCACCTTGGAAACTCCACACACACATGTTTGATATAAAGTATCATCTCCTATTTTCAGATTTCATATCAAGTTATATGTTAAGTAAAGGAATATGGAACCATGGGAATTTCATGAATTATATCATCCTCTTGATATAAAGGATATAAAGGATACCCAAATAAGCTCCCTCCAAAATGGCAAAAGAATATTCCAATGTTTGATGGTGATGCTCTTTGCGCTATCCTGCATGTCTCATCATTCTTCAAGTATGTTTGAAATCTCAATGAAATATAGGAAGATGTATTAATAAGATTGTTTGTACTTTGTTTCGAAGAAAATCAATGGAGAAGGGTCAAGTATTGCATCGGCCCAAGGAATATAACTTCTTTTTCATGTTTGATCCAAGTCTTTCTCAAATATTGAGGTCCTCGATCTCAATAGTATGAAGGGATCCTTAAATACCTTATGACATCCTTGCATGAGTATGAAGAAACATCCCATAATCACATGAAGAATCAATCACAACTAGAGAATATCGATGAGGAGATTTCTCATGTTCCCATGCTAGAGCAAGATCCATATCTTGATCCCATACATGAATATTTTGATGAAGACTTTGAAGATCAAGCACCTCAATACTTTATTGAAGAACAAGAACATGAAGAAGAAATCCATGAAGGAAGTTATCAAACTTTTGAATAAGAGAAAGAGCCACCTTATGAATCCATTGAAAAAAAAGACTTTGATGAAGCACATCATGTTGAATATCATGCCCATAAAGAAGACCCTATTAGAGAGAGAACTGATTTCCATGAAGATGAGAATTCGGTAAGCCTTAGATCTTCCTAAAATTCTAAATTTGATTATCTTTATTATGATTTTGAGAATATTGAATTTGAAGAAAACCCCTTAAGTAACTATGAGTTTGAGAAGGTATTTTATCTTCCATTTAATGGATATGAGGGCATCCAAGATTATGTCTCTCCTTGACATGAATACATTGATTTGGTAATTTTTACTCCTTTCCAAGTTTTTGATTTCTATGATACATCCTTTGATGATTTGAAAAGTGAAGAGTTTTTAGGGAGACCCTTGGATTTGATCAATTGCTCATTTGATGAGGAATGTGATGACCATGAGATTGAAAATATTCATGATATTCTACATATTGGGAGGCATAAATGGGATATAAGTTGTCTTCATTTTGATGGGATCACATTTATGATATTGATGGTGACTCTAGAGTCCAGAGTGTAGAATTGTTTCCTTTAGAACAACCATCATTTTCAGAAGATTTTCATGATCATTTTTTTCCATATTTGTACATTAATGATTTAGATTTTTGGCAACATGAAGAGGATATGTTCACAGATTTGTTTCAACCACCCATAGCTGATTTATTGCAGAACTATCATGGCAACTTCTAGCCATATCCTATGAGGTATGATGCATATTCATTTGAGTGCTTGGAGCTATTTTATGAGGGTAAATATTTGGAAAAAAATAAACCACCCCTATGCTCAAATTTTGGTGAACATTCATGTGTCAAACCAGCATTAGAGTATTCTTATGGGGCTATGATTCACCTAGGGTAGTAAATATTTCAGAGCAGAAATTTCTAGCCATCTTTTTCTTCATATTTTCCTCAATATGTCATTAGAGATGCAACTCGGAATTATGTTTTGGGTGATAAAATGTTTATGGGGAAAAAATTGTTTTCCACTTGTGGTTTGTTGTAAGGATTTTCATCCATATATAGAAAGGAAAAAACCCCAAGTTGGGAGAAATTTTGTTTTTCAAGATTTGAATTTACACCCCTTTTTTCATTTACATACTTGTTGGAAAACCAAGAGATAGTTTTTGGATTTGTTATGATTCCATCTCAAGCCTTGGTGAGTGACATCAAACATGAAAGTTAAGGTGGCCATCTCTTGAAGTAAGTGGATTAGCCTTATGAAATGCAAGGGTTGCATCATAAAGGACTTGCTTGGAGAAATGATGAGCCATCATTTATATATTGCAACCCCATGCAAATATGGATAGAGAAAGCTTGTAAATGCACATGTCAATCTTGTCATAATTTTGTTGCTCTTTCCCGCCTTCATGAGTTCGATTCTATGTTTGGTCATTATATAATTTTTGTATCAACTCATGATCAATGTGTACTTGATATATCCTTGTTTTGGTTCATAACTAAGAAAAAGGGTACAACTTTTGACATTGATCATATGTTAGGGTGGCTTCATTGGTTGTATGATTATACCTAACACTTGATTTTGTGAATTATGGCATTAGGTACGTACTTGTAGGTTATTTGTGTGTTATGCATATTGAGTGTGTTTTCTTACATACTTGATTTTAGTTATTGTTTGACCATATACATTTATAATTAGTCGCAATTTTGATTTACTCTTATCTAAAAAGAATGATAGTATATGGTTTTCTTATTTTCATGTATACTTTCCATCTACTAGGGGGATTTTATCCCCTTGCTCATTTTTGCTAATGGTTTTATGTTAGAATGTAGCATGATATATTTTTGTTTTGATGCAGACTGTAGGTCTTGGAGTTCCATATATTATTAAGGTTCTCATGTTCTCTATGGTGAGAACATGTCCCCATGTTGGAGCTAGATGTTACCCCCTCACATCTAGGGGTAACTATAGGAGATTATTATCCAACAATCCACATCACAAACAACAATTCTGATGATGAAATTCATGATTCTCTAAAGGAAGTTTTCCACACATGTGTTATGGAATATTTCCCTTGTGGAAAGGTGAAATCTCCCTTGGATTACAAACACCTAATACAAAGACAAAAGAGTACAAATGGACACTAACATCCCTTTGAATTCAATTTAACAAATCAGAAAGAGAGAGGGAGAAAGGGTGTGATGTACCTTGTTTCAAAGTTTGTCCTCGTTACTTCCAATCCGAGCTTGATCTCCAAACTCCCTAGTGCAACTTGATACCTACAATAGGAAGAAAAGATAAACTAATATTTACTACTCTAGTTGATTAGATCAAACAAATTCATCTACAGAGATTGAAAGAATAGTAGACAAGCACATGCAAGAATACACAAGCTTGAAGGAAATAGTCCAAGTAGAGTTGCCAATTTTTGTTACAAAATATTTCCATTGCGAATAGGTGAAATATACCTTGGATTATAGGCCCTTATACCAAGGAAAAAACACTAAAAGTGGACACTAACATCCCTTTGAATTTAGTTTAACTGATCAAAAAGAGAGAGGGAGAAAGGGTGTAAGGCACCTTGTTTTGAAGTTTGTCCTTATTTCTTCTAATCCAAGCTTGATCTCCAAACTCACTGGCACAACTTGATACTTGCAATAGGAAGCAAAGAGAAACTAATACCTACTACTCTATTTTATTAGATCAAACAAATTCATCTATAGAGATTGAAAGAGCAATAGACAAGAACATGCAAGAATACACAATCTTGAAGGAAATAGGCCAAGTATATTCAAATGAGAACTCAAAGAGAATACTTACAGACCATGATTATTGTAGTTGCAGCCTCTCCAAGCTCTCCTTGTCTAGCCCTTGCACGAATCTACCAAGATCAAAATGATGATACTCTAACAGCTTCCCTTGAGATCATAGGTTTGATATGCTTAAATCTTCCTCCTTTTCACCTTGGAAATCCCTCAATAGATAGGCTTGATATTTGGCCCTTAGAATAAGGTGGAGGAGATCCCCCTTTTCCCTCAACAAGAATGGTGCTCCCCTTTAGTTGCACACATGGCACCATCCTCTAGAGTGTTCTCCCCTAATATGGTAAGGGGAGCGCCATTTCAAGAAATCGCACTTCCCAAACATGGCCAAGGGGGTGCCATCCTTCATAAATGCCCCAAAAAAGGTCGAATTTTCCAAGGAAAAAGTGTGTTTTGACCTAGAAATGATGGTTTTCCTCCTCCCATATGAATTAGGGGTCATGAACAATTTTTTTAATGGTGTCAAGGGGTGATGACACCTCACAAAGTGAATGAAACACTTGGGAAGGTGCATACGACACTTGTAACAATAAATGCAACACTTAGTGTGGTGCATACGTCATTGTGCGACACTTAGGGTGCGAAACGCAAAAGTGAAATTTTGATGTGTAAAAAATTCCCCCTAAAGTTTGAGGTTAGAAGAGAAATGGATGCCCGAAACACTTTAAAAAATCTTCAATCCAAGGGGGCTAGAGTGGGAGAACCTGGTAGAAGCTACCAACAATCATCAAACAATATTAATATATGTTCGACTTAGGAGGCAGGCATACCTATGCTCGGAAAATGAGATGACTCAAATCATGTCCGTTGACCAATACACTGCGAATCCATGAGAATACTGACTGAGGATATGGCCACCAAAGATACAATGTGGATCCATACCTCCATGACATGAACTGATCGCAGCAATGAAAAATACACAGTGGAGCTAAGAGATGACAAAACATAACCACAGATCAATACAAAGTGGATCTATGTAATAATATATATATATATATATATATATATATATCAGTAAGATTGCTAGTATGGTGATTTTAATGAAATATTTTACATTCTCAAATGATCTCCATCGCATCCTGGGGAAATCGCATAACAGAGTGAGCGCCCAACCCAGGATCTTCATCCTGATCTCGATGTGGTATGAATATAGACATGTGAATAGATGAATTGATGTCGAACATGGTAGAGGCCACTTGATTACCAGTCATTGATATAAATTGTTAACAAGTGTGAGGGAAATCACCAATCATGTCAATGAATTCCAAGGTACCCTAGTACATTCCAACAAATGTGAATAAATAAGATGAGGTCTAACATTCGTGGAATCATTTGACTAGAGGTCAATGATGTAAACCTATTGTCAGAAGTGAGGAGGCCTTCCATTGAGGCATGCAGGTCCCAAGGTACTAACTGGTTTCTAAGTCTAATTCTTGGATGATGTGTTGAAGTCAACAGGAAAAGACTCGTCGAAGGAGGGCCTTGACGTATCCACCATCATCGAAACGAAACCGACATAGGAAAGTGATGTAAGATGGTGAATCGAATGAGTATGGAATGACACAGGAAATAGAAATTGACGGCACTGTAGATGGATGGTTTGAAGTGAAACTTCCCTTGAACATGATGAGGAACGACAACTAACTTGGTAGCATTGACTTGATGAGTACCAAGAACATAAAGTGATGAAAATAAGATCACTCTTCGACTGGAAGAAAAAGTATCACGACACATGGAATTGGTATGAATCTGAGACAAGCGTATTACCCAACTGTAAGATGAGATGCAAACTGGTGCCATGTTCAAGGGAGACAATAATAGTTTCCATAAAGGATTCCCCAAAACTTGACCCACTTCCTTCAATTTTTCCCCCATCAATATAGGTGAGTACCTATTTGTTTTTTAACTAGCTTGAGGAGGATAACAGATGCTCAGTATAGCTCATCCTTCAGATGAGTCCCTTGACATATGTTTAATGAACTTGAGGAAGGAGGGGTTTGGTCCCATATGGGTCCTGGAGATTGGACTCACATAGGTCCTTTGATGCATAGTTTTATGAGCCCAAAGAAGATAAAATTGGTGGTTTTTCATGTTTAGAGAGTCTGAAAAGAACTTAAACACGACTCCCAAGCCCGAGAAAAGTGTAAAAAAATACAGGGGATAAATATTATAATCATGATTGATTAGAGTATTCAATTTTTGTAATTAGTCTCATGAGGCTGAAAAAGAGATAAACTACCACTTGAAACATTTCCTTTCAAACCTTTTAACGAGTGTGAAAGGAATCAAGATCACTCGACAATATTTTCACATTTAGAGAGTATGAAAAGAGCTTAAAGGAGACTCCAAAGAGTTCCCAACGTATTGTCCAGAGGTTTTGAACGAGACCCGTGGATAGTTGGTACTTTGTCCCTAGTTGCATGAAACAAGCTAGTGGATTTTCTCTAGCATGATGTCTAGAGAATGGATATCTGCCCCCACAAGCTAGTGGCTTTGCTCAAGAATGATGGCTACTGAATGAGAGAGGTAGTTGTTTCATTTTTTAACAAGCTTGACACGGAAATGGGAACTCTGCTCAAGGCCAGGTACTACCAAATCATCATATAATTCTAAGGTAGGTTTCATTTTTACACAAGCTTGAAAGTAGAAACTATGCTTGAGACCCTTTGTTTCATTTTTTAACAATCTTGACACAAAAATGGGAACTCTGCTCGACTTGGTTTCATTTTTTAAAAACCTTGAAATCGAAAAATAAACTATGCTCAAATACCTCTACTTAAGCATAGCTTCCAAGAGGACAGTGCTCTGGAAGAAATACATGTCAAAGGACAAACCTCAATCATGGCTACCAAGAGATCCTCGCTAGATGGAAAAAATTACACTATGGAAGGAACACATGTCGAGGGTAATGATAGGGTTAGGGAGTTCACACTCTAATAGCTCTATCGAAGGGATCACCAAGTCAACTACCAGATCTAAATAAGAAGAAGGGAGATATTCCTTCTTGTTCAGAATTGAATGCATGGGACAGGTTGCCACATAATTAACCTGTGGTGGGGCGGATGTCGTTGGCATGTAAGGATCATTCAGCAAATTCAGATGGTTGGCCATATTATGAGAGACAATCAATGAATGGAGGTCTATGGTCACCATGCTTCCATTATCAGGGAAACACATCAATAGAAATACCGTGGACACAACATAGTCTTGCCTGAGCAGAAAATTGAAATCCAAGAGATCATGGACTACCATCACATTAATAAAGATAGTTTTCACTCCCAAAGTAACGGGAAACTGAGTAAGGATCCCTAAAGGTTGACTATCACTTATGTTAAAAGCCAACAAATTTACAGTCACCGACGCAAGCGGAGGAGAACCTAGATCTTGCGAAGCAGTGGAGGATAAAATACTAACCAATGCACCCTCATCGACAATATTCTGAGGAACGTCCCTACTACAAACCTGAACAATTATTTGGAAAGTTATATATGAAGGGAGACAAGGTTCTGATAGTGAACCCCAATCTAAAAGAATGGCCTCGTTACTTGGAGGGGGTTTTGTTGGAATGGGTGAAGTACCCCCTCTCCCAGAAGAATCTGTAGCAACGGGAAAGAACAGAGAGACATCCTGAATCTTCCTAGGAGGAGTGGGATTGACCAAGGGTGGTATTTTATCGACCACTTTGAATTCACTCTTCAAGGGGAGAGTGGGATTGATCGAATTTGAAATACGATTGATCACTTGACCGACCAGCTCAACTGATGATTGAACCAGATGGACCACCTGATAAACCAGATTGACCAATGATGGAACTGCATTGATCAGTTCATCAAATAATGGTGGGTTGGGAGAGATTTTATGGTAAGTTATTGTAAGTTGTTGTTGGACATCAACAATATTTTCCAACATATATGAAGCTTCATCCATGCATAGACAAAGGTAGGTGTGATGCATCCCCTTACATAGAAAGCAAGGCAATTTGACTTTACCCTTATTACTTCCATCTTGGTTATCACTAGTTTATTATTTGTCATCGGCATGACCTACAGTGGTTGACAACACAGGTTGGTGACCCTAAGACCAAACTTCTGCAACCTTGGGAATACCAGGGTAATCCTTAAGAAGGTGGTCACCCTTGCAAATACTGCAAGGAAATTTGGGTTTGCGATGTGTCTTTGCAAACTTGTCAACATTATCAACACTCCCATCATGATGAACAATAGTTGGTTGATTGCTTCCAACATGTCCTGTAGTGTTTGGAAGTTTTCCCCCTAGCTTATTTTTCTTCTTCTTAATGTTCCTTTTTTCTTCTTCTTATCTACCTGGTTACTAGTTGTAGAGATTTCACTAGGAGAAGAGGAAGAATGGGAAGAAGACCCTATGGGTGAAGAACGCAGAGGATCAATATGAGGTTAATGTTCCTAGGGTGGAGTGCTTACACACGAAGCACTAGGAGCATTTACATTCACTGGAGTGGAAAACAACTAGACCGATAACCGGATAGTGAGTCCATGAAGAGCCATAGTGGCCATATAAGGAGGAACAAAGTGTCCCACAGAAAGAGAAATAAATGATATCTCGGGAAAAGGGTTCCCTTCATTGGTAGTTCCAGGAACTGAAGCCATAGAAACAGACTCAATCCTATTGGATTTTTAGGGGAAAAAAATAGCACACGCTAAAAAATCTAAGAACCAAACCAAACAAACAAAACTTTTCACAGTGAAGCGCTAGTTGGTGATGAAATCCAACATTGCAAGATCAAAATGAGATGGGGATGGGATAGAGTGACTAGATCGGTTATGTTGGAGACCTGCTTAATGGACTTACACCTTGGTGCAAGTTCCCTCATGGTTTGTCCCTGGGTTATGCTCCAAGGAACCTGAGTGAGTTTGATCAACATCTAACCCATGTATAACAAAGACTCCCCTTCACCATAACCTCATTTATGAACCCTAAATATAAAGGCCACTAAGTTTACCAACTCCCAGTCAGCCTCTGGGAATGTACAATCGATAGTCGGGTCTGAACGTATGGGAAAGATATCAATTATGAACCTCTTCGAGAGAACTGAAGACAAGTGGATCGGTAAGACTCTAGAGGACCTTGAATGGATTCGGAGTTCATGAAGAACCAATACCAAATTAAATGAGTTCTTTCTCAAGAAAAAACCCAATATACATCCGTTCATCTACGACTGGTTGAGCCTCGAAGGGTTAATCTCCGCTACTCTCCCGCACGCGACCTTGTGTTTAACCCCTATGTGAGAGGGGATTCTCGGTTATTCTTATATGAAATTTGGATTTATTCTCCCTATCACAAGAATCTATGTTTGTTTATGGCTTTGGAAATTTATTCTAAACACATATTCCAAATCCCTACACTTAAGCTAATGTAGATTTGCAAATACCTATAAAGAAAAATTTCTAAGTAGATTTTGATTAGCGTTTTGATTATTAGGTTTTTTTTTATTGAAGGTTACATAAGTGAAACTGATGATGTTAGGAGTGCAACATAATGATATGCAAAGATTATGTTCAAATAATTCTATCTATGGAAAGGAGAAGAGTCTTTTTCCATTCCCAAATGCATAAACCCAATGCAGTTTACCACCCAAAACTTTGAATGCAATCAATTTATGTTCATTTGATTATAAATGCAGTGAACCTAAATCAAATGCAAGTTCTTTCTACTACCTTACTTTCAATGACAAAATCCAATGCAAATACAAAGGAAAATGAAGTAAAAAGATCGAACAAGAAACACACTCAAAACAATGACAAGACTCAGAGAATGCAAACAATGAAAGAGGAAATCACTCAACAATCCTTAAGGATGACTAGCAAGAAACAAACATTCAAGCTAGGTTGTGGTAAAAAAAAAGTCTCAATCATTCAAAGAAGCGATATATTCTAAAGAGGATTGAACAAAAACTCCAAACCAATCAAACCTTTGCAGACTCTTATAATCAATCAAATAATTGAAAGATCATGAGACAAAGACCAAACCAGTGAAAATCAAGGTGAATTAATCTCGCAATGTAGAAGAGGTTTGCAAACTCAAAAAAGGTGAAAATGAGTGATAAACAATAAACCCTCAATCCAAACAAAGTTAAAGATAATTAGGAGTCTCTGGGCAAAAATCCCCTCAAGATCATACTAAGAAAGAGCAAGCAAAAGGAGGAAAAAAGGCCAAAACAGGGGGATTGGTGCCCCTGTTCTCAAGAAGATAGAGTGTCAGTTAGGGGAATGGAACTTTGTAGTAGGATCTAGGGGGGGCACTAGTCAGCTAATGGTACCCTCTGGCAAGCTTCTTGAGGGTGCCAGTGAGATAAATGGTGCCCTTTTATGAATTGCATGGGAGTGCCACCCTTCTGAAAAGTTCAAAAAAATGCTCTAGAAGGCTAAAAACTCAGAAAAATCAACGAATTAATCTATGATCTATTCAATGAGGAAACAAGAAGGGGAATTGTATCGTAAACAAGCAGAAAACAAGATCTAAAGGTAGGAAAAGGATTTAGATTATCTAAGGAAATACTAGTCAAAGTTGATCCCCAGTGGAGTCGTCAATTTCTGTTACGGAATATTTCCCCTGGGGACAGGTGAAATATCCCTTGGATTACAGAACCCTAATACCAATAAAGAAAGGTACAAATGGACACTAACATCCCTTTGAACTCATTTTAACCAATCAGAGAGAGAGAGAGAGAGAGAGAAATGGTGTGATGCACCTTGTTTCAAAGTTTGTCCTCGTTGCTTCCAATCCGAGCTTGATCTGCAAACTCCCTAGCGTAACTTGATAACTGAAATAGGAAGAAAAGAGAAACTACTACCTACTACTCTAATTTATTAGATCAAACAAACTCATCTACAGAGATTTAAAGAATAGTAGACAAGCACATGCAAGAATACACAAGCTTGAAGAAAATAGGCCAAGTATATTCAAATGAGAACTCAAAGAGAATACTTACATACCATGATTGATGCAATTGCAGCCTCTCCAAGATCTCCTTGTCCAACCCTTGCACGAATATACAAGGATCAAAATGATGATACTCTGACAGCTTCCATCGAGATCACAGGTTTGATATGCTCAAATATTCCTCCTTTTCACCTTGGAAAACCCTCAATATATAGGCTTGACAAGCACAAAAGCTATAAGAAAATGAGGGGTATGGTTGTGGATACGGCTCCTTGCTTTTGGATCAGATATGAAAGTGAATCCCAACCATGGGGGTCGAACACAACCGACCCAATCTAAGAGAGTTGGCCCTTAGAATAAGGTGGAGGAGATCCCCCTTTTCCCTCAACAAGAATGGTGCTCCCCTTTAATTGAACACAGGGTGCCATCCTCTAGAGTGGTGCTCCACTAATATGATAAGGGGGGCACCATTACATGAATTTTCACTCCCCCAGTATGGCGAGGGGGGCGCCACCCTTCATAAATTCCCAAAAAAGGTCAAATTTTCCAAGGAAAAAGTGTGTTTTGAACTAGAAATGATGGTTTTCCTCCTCTCATATCACTTAGGGGTCATGAACAACTATTTTAATGGTGTCAAGGGGTTTTCACACCTCACAAAGTGAATGAAACACTTGAGAACGTTCATACGATACCTGCAATAGTGAATGTGACACTTATCGAGGTGCATACATCACTTTGCGACACTTAGGGTGCGAAACGCAAATGTTAAAATTTGATGTGTAACAAGATGCCTTCCACTTTATTCTCAACTCACTCACATAAGATGATATGGTGCATGACATACATGAGGTACATTGTTTTAATGTTTCATATTAAGAGTTAATACTGAATGTATTTGACATGAAAATAGTGACCATGGGTTGAATCAGATAATGGATCACGATGCTTTGAATTTATACCTTTTTCTTTATTTCACCTTGGTGGTCATCATCATCTCCTAGTCAAGTGTTGTCACTCTTGGAAAAAATTGTACTATTGGGGGGCCTTGATAGGGGTAACATTTCCATATCCCAATCCACACGTAACATGCTCCATCCTTCCCATTCACATTATGCCTTCTTTTGACTTGGCTTTCATATGTCACCCATAAAGGTTTGTGCCTCATAATCCCTTAAGAAGAAGGAGCTAGAATGCTTGAGGTTGATCCAGCTTGATACAAACTGTATAGAAAGATAAAATAATAAACTCAAAATTTAAATAAAAACAAAGTTAATAAACAAGAAAGAATAAAGAAGCATGAGCCCTTCCCCCTCGCTAAGAGGCCATCACCCCAAGTCATATGCAATGAATGCATACCTAACAAAAAGGACTTAAAAAATGAAAATAAAAAACCAAAAAAAGGTTGAATGAATAAAGAAAAAGGAAAATAGGGGTTTGAAAAGACACGGTGTTGAGGAAAGGGAAAACCAGTGCCTAAGTGCTCCTACATACAAAGGCACTCATGAGGATGGCTATCATACATAACCATTCATGACTATGCCACCACCCATGAAGTAAACCCCAAACCATACCATATGTCATCACACATACTCCTTGAAGGGTTTCTTGGGAAATACTTATGTAACGTCCCCAAACCATACCTTATGTAATTACACATAATCCTTGATGGGTTTCTTGGGAAATACTTTTGTAACGTCTTACATGCGAAATTACACATAAATTAATTTTTTTTTGCTAACTAATTTCTTGTAGCTTACTCATTACGAATTACATACAGATTTAACTATTGTCTGATACCATTGATCAAAGGCATCTACAACATGCTTAAATCGACATGAATGTAGTTTAAATAAGGTGGAGGAGATCCCCCTTTTCCCTCAATGAGAATCGTGCTCCCCTTTAGTTGAACACAGGGTGCCATCCTTTGGAGTGGCATTCCCCTAATATGGTAAGGGGGGCTCCATTCTAAGAAGTGGCACTCCCCCTGCATGGCCAAGGGGCACCATCCTTCATAAATTCCCCAAAAAAGGTCGAACTTTCCAAGGAAAAAGTGTGTTTTGACCTAGAAATGATGGTTTTCCTACTCCCATATGAATTAAGGGTCATGAAAAATTGTTTTAATGGTGTCAAGGGGTGATGACACCTCACAAAGTGAATGAAACACTTGGGAAGGTGCATACGACACTTGTAACAGTGAATGTGACACTTACTATGGTGCATATGTCACTTTGCGACACTTAGGGTGCGAAACGCAAATGTGAAATTTTGATGTGTAACAACTGCTCCCTAAAGTGTGTGGTTAGAAGAGAAACGGACGGCCGAAACACTTTACAAATTATTCAATGCAAGGGGGCTAGAGTGGGAGAACCTGGTAGAAGCTACAAACAATCATCAAACAGTATTAATATATGTTCGACTTACAAGGCAGGCATACCTATGCTCAGAAAAAGAGATGACTCAAATCACATCCGTCGACCAGTACACTGCAGATCCATGAGAATACTTACTAAGGATATGGCCACCAAAGATACAGTGTGGATCCATACCTCCATGACATGACCTGATCGTATCAACGAAAAATACATAGTGAAGCTACGCGATGACAAAACATAGTCACGGATCAATACAAAGTGGATCTATGTGACAATATATATATATATATCAGTAAGATTGTCAACATGGTGATTTTAATGAAATATTTTACATGCTCAAATGATCTCCATCGCAGCCTAGGAAAATCACATAACAGAGTGAGCATCCTACCAAGGATCTTCATCCTGATCCCGATGTGGTACGAATCTAGCCATGTAAATAGATGAATTGATGTCGAACATGGTAGAGGCCACTTGATTACCGGTCACTAATATAAATAGTTAACAAGTGTGAGGGAAATCACCAATCACATCAATGACTTCCAAGGTACCCTAGTACATTCCAGCAAATGTGAATAAATGAGCTGAGGTCTAAAATTCATGGAATCATCCAACTAGAGGTCAATGATGTAAACCTATTCTCGGAAGTGAGGAGGCCTTCCATTAAGGCATGCAGGGCCTAAGGTACTAATTGGTTTCTAAGTCTAATTCTTGGATGATGTGTTGAATTCGACAGGAAAAGACTCGTCGAAGGAGGGCCTTGACGTATCCCCCATCATCAAAACAAAAATGACATAGGAAAGTGATGTAATATGGTGAATCGAATGAGTATGGAATGACACATGAAATAAAAATTGGCAGCACTATAGATGGATGGTCTGAAGTGAAACTTCCCTTGAACATGATCAGGAACGACAACTGACTTGGAAACATTGACTCGACGAGTACCAAGAACATAAAGTGATGAAAATAATATCACTCTTCGATTGGATGAAAAAGTATGACGACACATGGAAATGGTATGAATCAGAGACAAGCGGATTATCCAACTATAAGATGATATGCAAACTGGTGCCATGTTCAAGGGATACAATAATAGTTTCCATAAAGGATTCCCCAAAACTTGACCCACTTCCTTCAATTTTTCCCCCATCCAAATAGATGAGTACCTATTTCCTTTTTAATGAGCTTGAGGAGGATAACATATGCTCAGTATAGCTCATCCTTTGAATGAGTCCCTTGACATATGTTTAATGAACATGATTAAGGAGGGGTTTGGTCCCATATGGGTCATGGAGATTGGACTCACACAATTCCTTCGATGCATAGTCTTATGAGCCCAAAGAAGGTAAAATTGGTGGTTTTTCATGTTTAGAGAGTCTGAAAAGAACTTAAACATGACTCCCAAGCCCGAGAAAAGTGTAAAACAATACAAGGGATAACTCTTCTAATCATGATTGATTAGAGTATTCAATTTTTGTAATTAGTCTCATGATGTTGAAAAAGAAATAAACTACCACTTGAAATATGTCCTTTCAAACCTTTTAACAAGTGTGAAATCAAGAAAGATCACTCGAAAACATTTTCATGTTTAGAGAGTATGAAAAGATCTTAAAAGAGACTCCAAAAATATCCCAACATAATGTCCAAAGATTTCGAACGAGAACCATGGACAATTGGTACTTTTTCCCCAGTTGCATAACACAGGCTAGTCGCTTTGCTCTAGCATGATGTCTAGAGAATGGAGATCTACCGCTTCCCCCCAAGCTTCGTTTCATCCACCAACTCTTATCTTATCACCAATTTCTATACCAGATGGAGAAAAAGGGTCAACATACAAAGGCGGGTGAAAAAAAGGTTAATTTACGAGATCTAGGGAAAGACTCGACTCAACATCTACAAGATCTGGCGAAAGACTCGACTGAATGAGAGAGGTGGTTGTTTCATTTTTTAATGAGATTAACACATAAATGGGAACTCTTCTCAAGACCAAGTACTACCAAATAATCAGATAATTCTAAGGTAGGTTTCATTTTTACACAAGCTTGAAACTAGAAACTATGCTTGAGACCCTTTGTTTCATTTTTTAACAAGCTTGACACAAAAATGGGAACTCTGCTCGACCTGGTTTCATTTTTTTTAAATATTGAAATCAAAAAATAAACTATGCTCAAAGACCTCTACTTGATCATGGCTTCCAAGAGGAAAATGATCTAGAAGGAATACATGTCAAGGGACAAACCTTAATCATGGCTTCCAAGAGATCCTCGCTAGATGGAAAAACTACACTATGGAAAGAACACATGTCGATGGTCACGATAGGGTTAGGGATTTCACGCTCTAATAGCCCCATCGAAGAGATCACTAAGTCAACTACTTGACCTAAATAAGAATAAGGGAGATATTCCTTCTCGTTCAGAATTGAATGCATGGGACATGTTACCACATAATTAACCTATGGTGGGGTGGATGTCGTTGGCATGTAAGGACCATTCAGGAAATTCAGATGGTTGGCCATCGTATGAGGGGCAATGAATTAAAGTCGGTCTATGGTCACCATGCTTCCATTATGAAGGAAACACATCAATCGAAATATCATGGACACAACAACCTTCATAGCATAAACATAGTCGTGTCCGAGGAGAAAATTGAAATCCAAGGGGTCATGGAATACCATCACATTAATAAAGACAGTTTTCCCTCCTAAAGTAACGAGAAACTGAGTAAGGATCCCTAAAGGTTGACTATCCCTTATGTTAAAAGCCAACAAATTATGATTCATCAGCACAAGCGGAGGAGTACCTAGAGCTTGCGAAGCAATGGAGGATAAAATACTAACTGATGCACCCTAATCGAAAATATTATGAGGAACATCCCTACTACAAACCTGAACAATGATTTGGAAAGGTATATAGGAAGGGAGACGAGGTTCCGATAGTGCACCCCAATCTAAAAGAATGGCCTCATTACTCGGAGGGGGTTTCATTGGAACGGGTGAAGTGCCCCCTTTCCCAGAAGAATCTATAGGAACGGGAAATACCTGAGAGACATCTTGAATCTTCCTAGGAGGAGTGGGATTGTCCAAGGGTGGTATTGGATCAACCACTTTGACTTCACTCTCCAAGGGGAGAGTGGGATCGATCAAAGTTGAAATCAGATCGATCACTTGAACGACTATCTCAACTAATGGTTGAACAAAATGGACCACCTAATCAACCAGATTGACTGATGATGGAACCGCATTGATCAGTTCATCAACTAATGGTGGGTTGGGAGAGATTTTATGGTAAGATATTGGAATTTGTTTATGGACATCAACAATATTTTCCAACATCTATGAATCTTCATCCATACGCAGACAAAGGTAGGTGTGATGCATCTCCTTACATAGCAAGCAAGAGAATTTGGATTTACCCTTATTGCTTCCAACCTACTTATCACTAGTTGATTACTTGTCACCAGCATGAACTACAGCGACTGACAACGTGGGTTGGTGACCCTAATACCACACTTCTACAACCTTGGGAATACCAGGGCAATCCTTAAGAAGGTGGTCACCCTTGCAAAGCCTGCAAGGAAATTTGGGTTTGTGATGTGTCTTTGCAGACGTGTTGAAATTATCAACACTCCCAGCATGATGAACAATTGTTGGTTGATTGCTTCCAACATGTCCTGTAGTGGTTGGAATTTTCCCCCCTAGCTTATTTTTCTTCTTCTTAATCTTCCTTTTTTCTTCTTCTTATCTACCTAGTTACTAGTTGCAGAGATTTCACTAGGAGAAGACGAAGAATGGGAAGAAGACCCTATGGGTGAAGAAGGTAGAGGATCAATATGAAGTTAATGTTCCTAGGGTGGAGTGCTTACACACAAAGCACTAGGATCATTTACGTTCAATAGACTAGAAAACAACCAAACCGATAGCCTGATAGTGAGTCCATGAAGAGACAAAGTGGAAATATAAGGAGGACCAACGTGTCCTAGAGAAGGAGAAATAAATGGTATCCGGGGAAAAGGGTTCCCTTCATTGGTAGTTCCAAGAACTGATGCCATAGAAACAGAATCAATCCTAATAGAATTTTAGGATAAAAAACAGCGCACACTAAAAAATCTAAGAACCAAACCAAACAAACAAACCTTTTCACAGTGACGTGCTAGTTGGTGATGAAATCCAATGTTACAGGATCAAAAAGAGAAGGGGATGGGATAGAGCGGGTGGATCAGTTACACTGGAGACCTTCTTAATGGACTTACACCTTAGTGAAAGTTCCCTCACGGTCTATCTATGGGTTACCCTCCAAGGAGCCCGAGTCAGTTTGATCAATGTCTGACCCATGTATAACAAAGACCCCCCTTCACCAACACCTCATGTATGAACCCTAACTATAAAGGCCACTAAGTTTACCAACTCACAATCAGCCTCCGGGCAAGTACAGTCGATAGTCGGGTTCGAACATATGGGCAGGATATCAAGTCTGAAGCTCTTTGAGAGAACTGAAGACAAGTGGACCGGTAAGACTCCAGAGGACCTCGAATGGATTTGGAGTTCATGAAGCACCGAGACCAAATGAAACAAGTGGTTTCTCAAGAAAAACCCTCAATATACATTTGTTCCTCTATGATTGGTTAAGCCTCGAAGGGGTAATCTCCGCTGCTCTCCCGCATGCGACCTCGTGTTTATCCCCTGTGCGAGAGGGGATTCTCGGCTATGCTTATATGAAAATTGGATTTCTTCTCCCTATCACAAGACTCTATGTTTATTTATGGCTTTGGAAAGTTATTCTAAACACATATTCCAAATCCCTACACTTAAGCTAATGTAGATTTGCAAATTCCTATAAGGAAAAATTTCTAAGTAGATTTTGATTAGCGTTTTGATTATTAGGTTGTTGTTTATTGAAGGGTACATAAGTGAAACTGATGATGTTAGGAGTGAAAAATAATGAGATGTAAAGCTTATTCTCAAATAAATCTATCTATGGAAAGGAGAAGAGTCTTTTTGCACTCCCAAATGCATAAACCCAATGCAGTTTACCACCCAAAACTTTGAATACAATCAGTTTATGCTCATTTGATTATAAATGCAATGAACCTAAATCAAATACAAGTTCTTTATACTTCCTTACTTTATGTTAGCACAAGATTGGTTTATGCCTCAGCGTTGCATAAATCCTTCATTATTTATTTTGGCAAATGAATACAATTGTTATGGGATATTTTATTTATTTTGGGAAAAATTGAAACTATATTGGGTTGTTCCCAATATCCAAGTTCAAGCATCAAAAGCACTCATGGATTTTCGCTACCTAATCGCACGCAGAAACACAAGCGAGCACTACCTAAATTTTCTACCTAAATTCTGGCAGAAAACGAATTGTGCAGAGTTATTTTACGAGTTTTGAGTCACTAACTTAAAACTTGGATTGTGAAAAATTGAAAAGGTATTTTTGAAAACTGGAGGACATTTTTGTTCATAACATTCCAAATAACCAAAAATTCTCTCATTTTTTCAAAATGTGTTATGGTTTGAGAGATATTAGACATAGAAGTGGCGCTACCGAATCTGCATAGCGGTGGTACCTAATTTCATGTAGCGGTCACGGTTTTGGTATTCGCCTTGTTGGGAGGTTGCCACCTGTCAAGGAGGATTCGAATGTCTTCTCAAGGATAAGTTAGATGTGAAGGGACACCTGCACCTAATATTTATCTCCATCAAAGGCCTCATGCATGAGGTGGAAACAATTTATTAATGACTTCCAACAAATTCCTGAAAATTAGCAGTTTGTTGGATTTTTGTCTCTTTGATTGTTGCCACCTATATCCAAGGCTTAGAATCCAATGGAAGAGATGGGATTCGACCTCCTAAGGTTATTTGGATGATATTTTCTATTTAAGGAAGGAGATCTTTATTGGAAAAGGGGATTCATGAGCCAAGAGAAGCTAGAGAGAGATGTAGCAGGCAGTTTTCCTGTGTGTGTTCATTTGTAAGCCTATGGGAATTTTAGGATTGTAAGAATTACTACTATTGGAGACTCATGAGAGCCGTGATTTCAGATTGTAACTCTTTTGTTTATATTTCTTCTTATTTGACTATATTGCAGATTTGAGGATCAAAGGCTGTCAATGATTTATGGATCCCTAAGCATCAGAGGATCTGTTGTATTTTGCCCATCAGTCATTGTTTATATTCAAGTATTTGTTGATTCATTAAATTGAGAGGATCTATGTTTAGTGAACATTCTATCTTATGTTTTCCTTCTTCATTCTTCCACCTATCAGCATATAATCTTGTTTTTTGTTGAGCAGCTTTTGTGCCTTCGCTGAGTAGGATGTTTGTGACTCCATTGCCCATTGGTGTAGCCTACTGATCTACAGTTTGTAGCCCTCTCTCTTTATTTATCCATATTTTTTATCCAAATATTCAAAACCAAAATTATCTTTTACATTTTGATGGGTGATGACCTTACACTTTAGCAGTCAAAGTGTGACTTTCAATGCTAACATAATTGGCATCATTTCTGGGGACGGATTTGAGATGATTGAAAATCTCCCTGGGAAGAATGACACTGCACAGCTCCAGCTTTAGATGGTGACTAAAGTTGGACACCTTCAATACTGCACATTCACCATGGCGACTCCATTGTTCAGAATATGTTGGTGACTCCACTGGGGATGAGACAAATTAAATGGCAATGAAGGCTATCCTAGATAGGACGTTTGCCCCACTCAATTTCTCATCCATAGATGGTTATCCACATCCTGTGCCTCAAATTGATTAATATCAAGATCTGCTGCCCAAATTTTATGAAGGTGAGGATGACAACCCTTTTGAGCATGTTCATGAATTTCATGCTTTGATGCAGCAACTTGACATACATCATGAAGATATATTGATGAAAATGTTCATGTATTCATTGGAAGAAGATGCGAGGCAATGGTATAGAACACTCCTTGCTTCTAGTATTTCCTCTTTGAAGGACTTTCATGATGTTTTTTATTCTGATTGCAAGATAATTTATCTAGCTGAAAGACTTTTTGAGAATTTTTGTGAGGGGTATGCATCATATATTCAGGATTCAACAAATGATTCCTCTAGCAATGATGATGAAGGGGATGATTGTAGAGAGAGGGACTTAGATGATGAGTTTCATAATGATTTTCCTAAATTTGAAGAATAAATGCATCATTCATGTCAAAATCTAGGTCCCCAAGAGAAAGACCAATATGGACAATCCATCATTTCCCTTTCTCCTCCTTTTCTCGATTCTTCAAGTCAAGAGGTCATCTTAGGTTCATATTTATTTCATCATGAGAATAGTGTTGCATCTTTTCATGAATAAATTCATAGCTTACGAGTTGTTGTTGTAATCCCTCCTATTGTTAATGAACCAGTGTGCCATGATTTGCCAAGTTTTTATGACTATGAGGATGTTTTCACTGAACAACCACATGTCCCAGCTATTGTACTAATCCCCTCAGCCATTAATACTCAAATGGTCATTGATTCACCTTTGTATGATGATTATGAAGATGACTTCCATTAATAGTCTGTTGAAGACCTTATATCAGAGAAGTACCCTTCACATCAAAGCAACAATAACTTTTTTCAACCCTCATGTCATATTTTTGTTGCTGAAAAAGAAGAAAAATATGATAATCTAATTTTAGAGGGTGAAAAACTGAGAAATTGGGACCATAATCCAAGCTATGATGAATACCCCTCACAATCAGAAGATAAGACAGAAGAATGTAGTTTCCCGAGCACTTCTAATTGTGATGAACTGCCCTATCAACCCCCTATTCCTCTTGAAGACACAACATCAGTTTCTTCAAGAAGCTAAGATCAAATGCCATGTGATTAGATGAGAAAGGTTGAAATTAAAGAAAGACAAGCATCACTAAGCCTTTTTCCTAATACACCTCATGACCAAGAGTGGACTAAGGCCATATGCATTGAGGATGAATCAGAAAATCAGTAAGCCATACAACAACCAAGAACAGTGGAGGAAGGACCTAATGCAATACTTTTCCTTTTTACACAAAGAAATGTCGCAGGGGAAAATATTGATGATGTTTTTCAAGATCCATTTGCAGCCTGCCTGCAAGCAGAAAGTGGGCCTAGGCTCATTGATTTCTTCAATGGAAAGTGTATTGCCAAATGTTTCTTTGATGTTCCTTCAAGTAAGAATTATCTCTGGTGCTTAAGGAAGCACATTTCAAAGATTCAAACAGTTGAAAAAATGATGAAATGGCTTCATTGGTTGTTTCATGTAACTTGAATGCTTCATTTTCCCAATAATTAGAGTAGGTGTCTGCAATAAGCTTCCTGAAAAAACATCATTTTCATCATTTTTGTCAGTTTCATTTTTCATTTGCATTTGGTTCCAGTTGAAGTTCACAAATCAAAGAAAAATGCAGAGGTTAAAGGTTGGGAGCATCCCTAGGATAAGGCATTGAAACTACAAGAGTTCTTAGAGCCTCACATGGAGGACTCTATCCCCCATGGAGCCTATGTTAGCACAATATTGGTTTATGCCTCAACGTTGCATAAATCCTTCATTATTCATTTTGGCAAATGAATAAAATTAGTATGGGATATTTTATTTATTTTGGGGAAAATTGAAACTATATTGGGTTATTCCCAATCTCCAAGTTCAAGCATAAAAAAAACTCATGTATTTTTTCTACCCAATCGCACGCAGACACACAGGTAGGCGCTACCTAAATTCTGGGAGAAAATGAATTGTGCATAGTTATTCTACCAGTTTTTAGTCACTAACCTAAAACTTGGATTATGAACAATTGAGAAGGTATTTTTGAAAAATAGAGGAGTTTTTTGTTCATAACATTCCAAATAACAAAAACCTCTCTCAGTTTTTCAAAATGTGTTATGGTTTGATATATATTAGACATAGAAGTGGCACTACCGAATCTGCACAACGACGCTACCTAATTTTCTGTAGCGGTCACGATTTTGGTATTCGCCTTGTTGGGAGGTTGCCACATGTCAAGGAGGATTCGAATGGATTCTCAAGAATCAGTTAGATGTCAAGGTACACCTTCACCTAATATTTATCTCCATCAAAGGCCTCATGCATGAGGTGGAAACAATTTATTAATGACTTCCAACAAATTCCTGAAAATTAGCAGTTTGTTGGATTTTTGTCTCTTTGATTGTTGCCACCTATCTCCAAGGCTTAGAATACAATGGAGGAGATGAGATTCGACCTCCTAAGGTTATTTGGATTCTATTTTCTATTTAAGGAAGGAGATCTCTATTGGAGAAGGGGATTCATGAGCCAAGAGAGGCTAGAGAGAGATGTAGTAGGCAGTTTTCCTGTGTGTGTTCATTTGTAAGCCTGTGGGAATTTTAGGATTGTAAGTATTACTACTATTGGAGACTCAAGAGAGCTATGATTTCAGATTGTAACTCTTTTGTTTATATTTATTCTTATTTGAATATATTGCAGATTTGAGGATCAAAGGTTGTCAATGATTTATGGATCCCTAAGCAAAAGAGGATTTGTTGTATTTTTCCCATCGGTCATTGTTTATATTCAAGTATTTGTTGATTCATTAAATTGAGAAGATATCTGTTTAGTGAACATTCTATCTTATGTTTTCCTTCTTCATTCTTCCACCTATCAACATATAATCTTGTTTTCGGTTGAGCAACTTTTGTGCCTTTGATGAGTAGGATGTTTGTGACTCCATTGCCCATTGGTGTAGCCTATTGATCTACAGTTTGCAGTCCTCTCTCTTTCTTTATCCATCTTGTTGATCCACCTATTAAAAACCAAAATTATCTTTTACATTACAATGGGTTCTGAGCTTACACTTTAGCAGTGAAAGTGTGACTTTCAGTGCTAACACTTTCAATGAAAAAATCCAATGTGGATAAAAACGAAAATGAAGTAAAAAGATCAAACAAGAAACACACTCAAAAGAGTGACAAGACTCAAAGAATGCAAACAATGAAAGAGGAAATCACTCAACAATCCTTAAGGATGAGTAGAAAAAAACAAGAATTCAAGCTAGGTTGTGGTAAACCATAGAGTCTCAATCATTCAAAGAAGAGATATGTTCTAAAGAAGATTGAACAAAAACTCCAGACCAATCAAACCTTTGCAGACTCTTCTAATCAATCAGGTAATCGAAAGATCATGAGACAAAGACCAAACCAGTGAAAATCAAGGTGAATTAATCTTGCAATGTAAAATAGGTTTGCAAACTCAAAAAAGGTTAAAATGAGTGATAAACATGAAACCCTCAATCTAAACAAAGTTAAATATAATTAGGAGTCTATGGGAAAAAATCCCTTCAAGAATAGACTAAGAAAGAGCAAGCAGAAGGAGGCAAAAAGGCAAAAAAAGGGGGATTGGTGCCCCTATCCTCAAACAGATAGAGGGCTAGTTAGGGGAATGGCACTTTGTAGGAGGCTCTAGGGGGGCACCAGTCAGCTAATGGCATGCTTTGGCAAGCTTCTCGAGGGCACCAATGAGGTAAATGGTGCCCTGTTATGAATTGCATGGGAGTGGCACCCTTCTGAAAAGTTCATAAAATTTCTCTAGAAGGCTAAAAACTTAGAAAAATCAACGAATGACTCTATGATCTCTTCAATGAGGAAACGAGAAGGGGAAATATATCATAAACAAGTAGAAAACAAGATCTAAATGTAGATAAAGGATTTAGATTATCCAAGGAAATACTAGTCAAAGTTGATCCCCGATGGAGTCGTCAATTTCTGTTATGGAATATTTCCCCTGGGGACAGGTGAAATCTCCCTTGGATTACAGACCCCTAATACTAAGGAAGAAAAGTACAAATGAACTCTAACATCCCTTTGAACTGATTTTAACCAATCGGAAAGAGAGAGGGAGAAAGGGTGTGATGCACCTTGTTTCAAAGTTTTTCCTCGATGCTTCCAATCCGAGTTTGATATCCAAACTCCCTGGCGTAAATTGATACCTGCAATAGGAAGAAAAGAGAAACTACTACCTACTACTCTAATTTATTAGATCAAACAAATTTATCTACAAAGATTGAAAGAATAGTAGACAAGCACATGCAAGAATACACAATATTGAAGGATTTAGGCCAAGTATATTCAAATGAGAACACAAAGAGAATACTTACATACCATGATTGATGCAGTTTCCGCCTCTCCAAGCTCTCCTTGTCCAACCCTTGCACGAATATGCAAAGATAAAAATGATGATACTCTGATAGCTTCCCTCAAGATCGTAGGTTTGATATGCTCAAATATTCCTCCTTTTCACCTTGGAAAGCCCTCAATATATAGGCTTGAGAGGCACAACAACCATAAGAAAATGAGATGTATGGTTGAGGATATGGCTCCTTGATTTTTGGATCAAATACTAAAGTGAAGCCCAAGCATGGGGGTTGAACACAACCAACCCAATCTGAGAGAGTTGGCCCTTAGAATAAGGTGGAGGAGATCTCGCTTTTCCCTCAACAAGAATCACACTCCCCTTTAGTTTAACACAGGGTACCATCCTATAGAGTGGTGCTCCACTAATATGGTAAGGGGGGCACCATTCCATGAAGTGGAACTCCCCCAGTATGGCGAGGGGGGTGCCACCCTTCATAAAATTCCAAAAAAAAGGTCAATTTTTCCAAGGAAAAAGTGTGTTTTGACCTAGAAATGATGGTTTTTCTCCTCCCATATGACTTAGGGGTCATGAACAACTATTTTAATGGTTTCAAGGGGTGTTCACACCTCACAAAGTGAATGAAACACTTGAGAACGTTCATACGATACCTGCAACAGTGAATGTGACACTTATCGAGGTGCATACGTCACTTTGCGACACTTAGGTTGTGAAACGGAAATGTCACATTTTGATGTGTAACAAGATGCCTTCCACTTTATTCGCAACTCACTCACATAAGATGATATGGTGCATGACATACATGAGGTACATTGTTTTAATGTTTCATATTAAGAGTTAATTCTCAATGTATTTGACATGAAAATAGTGACTGTGAGTTGAATCAGATAATGGATCACGATGCTTTGAATTTATACCTTTTTCCTTATTTCACCTTGGTGTTCATCATCATCTCCTAGTCAAGTGTTGTCACTCTTGGACAAAGTTGTACTATTGGGGGGCATTGACAGGGGTAACATGTCGATATCCCAATCCACACGTAACATTCTCCATCCTTCCCATTCCCATTATGCCTTCTTTTGACTTGGTTTTCATATGTCACCCATACAGGTTTGTGCCTCATAATCCCTTGAGAAGAAGGAGCTAGAATGCTCGAGGTTGATGCAGCTTGATACAAAATGTATAGAAAGAGAAAATAATAAACTCAAAATTTAAATAAAAACAAAGTCAATAAACAAGAAAGAATAAATAAGCATGAGCCTTTCCACCTTGCTAAGAGGCCATCACCCTAAGTCATATGCAATGAATGCATACCTAACAAAAAGGACTTAAAAATGAAAATCAAAATCCAAATAAATGTTGAATGAATAAAGAAAAAGAAAAATCGGGGTTTGAAAAGACATGGTTTTGAGGAAAGGGAAAATCAATGCCTAAGTGCTCCTTAATACAAAGTCACTCATGAAGATGACTATCATACATAACCATTCATGACTATGCCACCACCCATGAAGTAAACCCCAAACCATACCATATGCCATTACACATACTCCTTGATGGGTTTCTTGGGAAATAATTCTCTAATGTCCCCAAATCATACCTTATTTAATTACACATAATCCTTGATGGGTTTCTTGGGAAATACTTCTATAACGTCCCCAGCCTAGTTGAATCCCATTACATGCGAAATTACACTTAATTTTTATTTTTTTTATAACTAATTTCCTATAGCTCACTCGCTATGAGTTACACATAGATTTAACTATTGTCTGATACCATTGATCAAATGCATCTACAACATGCTTAAATCAACATGAATGTAGTTTAAATAAGGTGGAGGAGATCCCCATTTTCCCTCAACAAGAATGGCACTCCCCTTTAGTTGAACACAGGGCATTATCCTCTGGAGTGGCGCTCTGCTAATATGGTAAGGGGGGCGCCATTCCAAGAAGTGGCACTCCCCCAGCATCGCCAGCAGGGTGCCATCCTTCATAAATGCCCCCAAAAAGGTCAAATTTTCCAAGGAAAAAGTGTGTTTTGATCTAGAAATGACAGTTTTCCTCTGCCCATATGAATTAGGGGTCATGAACAATTGTTTTAATACTGTCAAGGGGTAATGAAACATCATAAAGTGAATGCAACACTTGGGAAGGTGCATACGAATATTGTAACAGTGAATGCGACACTTACAATGGTGCATACATCACATTGCGACACTTAGGGTGCAAAATGTAAATACGAAATTTTGATGGGTAACAAATGCCCCCTAAATTGTGAGGTCGGAAGACAAACGGATGGTTGAAACACTTTACAAATTATTCATTGCAAGCGGGCTAGAGTGGGAGAATCTAGTAGAAGATACAAACAATCATCAAACAGTATTAATATATATTCGACTTACGAGGCAGGCATACCTATGCTTGGAAAATGAGATGAATAAAATCACGTTCGTCGACCAATACACTATGGATCCATGAGAATACTAACTAAGGATATGTCCACCAAAGATACAATGTGGATCCATACCTCCATGAAATGAATTGATCGTAGCAACGAAAAATACAGTGGAGCTACGAGATGAAAAAACATAGCCACGGATTATATATATATATATAAGTAAGATTTCCAGCATGGTGATTTTGATGAAATGTTTTACATGTTCAAATGATCTCCATTGCAGCCTGGGAAAAACACATAACAGAGTGAGCGCCCAACCCAAGATCTTCATCCTGATCTCGATGAAGATCATTTATTCATCTATCCATGTGAATAGATGAATTGATGTCGAACATGGTAGAGGCCACTTGATTATCGTTCATTGATGCAAATCGCTAACAAGTGCGAGGGAAATCACCAATCATGTCAATGACTTCCAAGGTACCCTAGTACATTCCAAAAAATGTGAATAAATGAGTTGAGTTCGAACATTCATAGAATCATCCGATCAGAGGTCAATGATATAAAACTATTGTCGGAAGTGAGGAGGCCTACCATTGAGGCATGCAGGTCCCAAGGTACTAACTGGTTTTTAATTCTAATTCTTGGATGATGTGTTTAAGTTGACGGGAAAAGCCTCATCGAAGGAAGGCCTTGATGTATCCCCCATCATCGACATGAAACTGACATAGGAAAGTGATGTAATATGGTGAATCGAATGAGTATGGAATGAAATAGGAAATGGAAATTGGTAGAACTATAGATGGATGGTTTGAAGTGAAACTTCCCTTGAACATGATGAGGAACGACAACTGACTTGGCAGCATTGACTCATTGAGTACCAAGAACATAAAGTGATGAAAATAAGAGCACTCTTCGACTGGACGAAAAAGTATAGAGACACATGGAATTGGTATGAATCAGAGACAAGACGATTACCCAACTTTAAGATGATACACAAACTGGTGCCATTTTTAAGGGAGAGAATAATAGTTTCCATAAAGGATTCCCAAAAACTTGACCCACTTCCTTCAATTTTTCCCCTATCCAGATAGATGAGTACCTATTTATTTTTTAACGAGCTTGAGGAGGATAACAGATGCTCAGTATAGCTCATCCTTCGGATGAGTCCTTTGACATATGTTTAATGAACCTGAGGAAGGAGGGGTTTGGTCCCATATGGGTCATGGAGATTGGACTCACATAGGTCCTTCAATGCATAATTGTATGAGCCCAAAGAAAGTAAAATTGGTGGTTTTTCATGTTTAATGAGTCTGAAAAGAAATTAAACATGACTCCCAAGCCTGGGAAAAGTGTAAAACAATACAGGGGATAACTCTTTTAATCATGATTTATTAGAGTATTCAATTTTCATAATTAGCCTCATGAGGCAAAAAAAGAGATAAACTACCACTTGAAAGATGTCCTTTCAAACCTTTTAACGAGTGTGAAAGTAAGAAAGATCATGTGACAATGTTTTCATGTTTGAAGAGTATGAAAATAGCTAAAAGGAGACTCCAAAGAGTTCCCAACGTAATGTCCAAAGGTTTTGAACGATACCCATGGATAGTTGGTACTTTGCCCCCAGTTGCATGACACAAGCTAGTGGATTTTCTCTAGCATGATGTCTAGAGAATGGATATTTTCCCCCCCAATCTTTGTTTCATCCATCAACGCTTATGTTATCACCAATTTCTATACTAGATGGAGAAAAAGGGTCAACAGACAAAGGCGGGTGAAAAGAAGGTTAATTTACGAGATCTAGGGAAAGACTCGACTCAACATATACAAGATCTGGCGAAAAACTCGACTGAATGAGAGAGGTGGTTGTTTCATTTTTTAATGATCTTGACACAAAAATAGGAACTATGCTCAAGGCTAGGTACTACCAAAGCATCAGATAATTCTAGGGTAGGTTTCATTTTTAAACAAGCTTGAAACTAGAAACTATGCTTGAGATCCTTTGTTTCATTTTTTAACAAGCTTGACACAAAAATGGGAACTTTGCTCGACCTCATTTCATTTTTTAAAAAGATTGAAATCAGAAAATAAACTATGCTCAAAGACCTCTACTTGATCATGGCTTCCAAGAGGACAATGCTCTGGAAGGAACACATGTCAAGGGACAAACCTCAATCATGGCTTCCAAGAGATCATTACTAGATGCAAAAAATACACTTTGGAAGGAACACATGTCAAGGGTGACAATAGGGTTAGGTATTTCATGCTCTAATATCCCTATCGAAGAGATCACCAATTCAACTACCAGATCTAAATAAGAATAAGGGATATATTCCTTCTCGTTCAGAATTGAATGCATGGGACAGGTTGCCACATAATTAACCTGTGGTGGGGCGGATGTATCTGGCATGTAAGGACCATTCAAGAAATTCGGATGGTTGGCCATTGTATGAGGGCCAATGAAGGAAAGCTAGCCTCTGATCACCATGCTTCCATTATGATGGAAACACATCAATCGAAAGACCGTGGACACGATATCCTTCATAGCATAAACATAGTCTCGCCCGAGGAGAAACTTTAAATCCAAGGGGTCATGGACTACCATCACATTAATAAAGACAGTTTTCCCTCCCAAAGTAATGGGAAATTGAGTAAGGATACCTAAAGTTTGACTATCCATTATGTTAAAAGCCAACAAATTCGGAGTCATCGACGCAAGTGGAGCAAAACCTAGAGCTTGCGAAGTAATGGAGGATAAAATAATAATCGATGCACCCTCATCGAAAATATTTTGAGGAACATCCCTACTACAAACCTGAACAGTTATTTGGAAAGGTATATAGGAAGGCAGACGAGGTTCTGATAGTGCACCCCAATCTAAAATAATGGCCTCACTACTCAGAGGGGGTTTCGTTGGAACGGGTGAAGTGCCCCCTCTCCCAGAAAAATCTGTAGCAACAGGAAAGACCTGAGAGACATCTTGAATCTTCCTAGAAGGAGTGGGATTGAAAAAGAGTGGTATTGGATCGACCACTTTGACTTCACTCTCCAAGGGGAGAGTGGGATTGATCGAAGTTGAAATCAGATCGATCACTTGATCGGCCAGCTCAACTGATGATTGAACTGGATGGACCACCTAATCAACTAGATTAACCGATGATGGAACCGCATTGATCAGTTCATCAACTAATTGTTGGTTGGGATAGATTTTATGGTAATCTATTGGAATTTTTTGTTGGACTTCAACAATATTTTCCAACATATATGAAGCTTTTTCCATGCACAAACAAAGATAGGTGTGATTCATCTCCTTACATAGCAAGAAAGGGAATTTGACTTTACCCTTATTACTTCTAACCCGGTTATCACTAGTTGATTATTTGTCACCATAATGACCTACAGCAGAAGACAACACAGGTTGGTGACCCTAAGACCACACTTCTACAACCATGGGAATACCAGGGCAATCCTTAAGAAGGTGGTCACCCTTGCAAAGATTCCAAGGAAATTTGGGTTTGTGATGTGTCTTTGCAGACTTTTTGACATTATCAACACTCCCAGTATGATGAAAAATAGTTGGTTGATTTCTTCCAACATGTCCTATAGTGGTTGGAAGTTTCCCCCCTAGCTTATTTTTCTTCTTCTCAATATTCCTTTTTTATTCTTCTTATCTACGTGGTTACTAGTTGCAGAGATTTCATTAGGCGAAGAGGAAGAATGGGAATAATACCCTATGGGTGAATAAGGCATAGGATCAATATGAGGTTAATGTTCTTAGGGTGGAGTGCTTACACATGAAGCACTAGGAGCATTTACATTCACCGGAGTGGAAAACAACCAGACCGATAACCCGATAGTGAGTCCATGAAGAGCCAAAGTGGCGATATAAGGAGGACCAATGTGTCCAATAGAAGGAGAAATAAACATTATTTTTGGAAAAGGGTTCCCTTCATTGGTAGTTCTAGGAACTTACACCATAGAAACAAACTCAATCCTAATGGATTCTTAGGGGAAAAAAACAACACACGCTAAAAAATCTAAGAACCAAACCAAACAAACAAACCTTTTCACGGTGAAGCACTACTTGGTGATGAAATCCAACATTGAAGCATCAAAATGAGAAGGGGTTGGGATAGAGCGGGTGGATCAGTTACGTTGGATACCTTCTTAATGGACTTACACCTTGGTGCAATTTCCCTCATAGTCTATCTATGGGTTACCCTCCAAGGAGCTCCAGTGAGTTTGATCAACATCTGACCCACATATAACAAATCCTCCCCTTCGCCATCACCTCATGTATGAACCCTAAAGATAAATTCCACTAATTTTACCAACTCACATTCAACCTCTGGGCAGGTACAGTCGATAGTCACGACCGAACGCATGCGCAGGATATCAAGTATGAAGCTCTTCGAGAGAACTGAAGACACGTGGACCAGTAAGACTCCAGAGGACCTCAAACAGATTTATATTTCATGAAGCACCGAGACCAAATGAAACTAGTGGTTTCTCAAGAAAAACCCCCAATATACATTCGTTCCTCTACGATTGGTTGAGCCTCGAAGGGGTAATCTCCACTACTCTCCCACACGTGACCTCGTGTTTAGCCCCTGTGTGAGAGGGGATTCTCGGCTATGCTTATATGAAAATTGTATTTTTTCTCCCTATCACAATACTCTATGTTTGTTTATGGATTTAGAAAGTTATTCTAAACACGTATTCCAAAGCCCTACACTTAAGCTAATGTAGATTTGCAAATTCCTATAAAGAAAAATTTCTAAGTAGATTTTGATTAGCGTTTTGATTATTAGGTTGTTGTTTATTAAAGGGTACAAAAGTGAAACTGATGATGTTTGGAGTGAAACAGAATGAGATGCAAATCTTATGTTCAAAGAACTCTATCTATGGAAAGGAGAAGAGTCTTTTTGCATTCCCAAATGCATAAACCCAATGCAGTTTACCACACAAAACTTTGAATGCAATCAATTTATGTTCATTTGATTATAAATGCAATGAACCTAAATCAAATGCAAGTTCTTTCTACTTCCTTACTTTCAATGAAAAAATCTAATGTGGATACAAAGGAAAATTAAGTAAAAATATCGAACAAGAAAGACACTCAAAACAATGACAAGACTCAAAGAACGCAAACAATGAAAGAGGAAATCACTCAACAATCCATAAGGATGAGTAGCAATAAAAAAGAATTCAAGCTAGGTTGTGGTAAACAAAAGAGTCTCAATCATTCAAAGAAGCAATATGTTCTAAAGAATATTGAACAAAAACTCCAGACCAATCAAACCTTTGCAAACTCTTCTAATCAATCAGGTAATCGAAAGATCACGAGACAAAGACCAAACCAGTGAAAATCAAGGTGAATTAATCTTGCAATGTAGAAGAGGTTTGCAAACTCAAAAAAGGTGAAAATGAGTGATAAACATGAAACCCTCAATCCAAATAAATTTAAATATAATTAGGAGTCTCTGGGCAAAAATCCTCTCAAGATCAGACTAAGAAAGAGCATGCAGAAGGTGGCAAAAAATCCAAAACAGGGGGATTGGTGCCCCTGTTCTCAAGAAGACAGAGCGCCAATTAGGGGAATGACACTCTGTAGGAGGCTCTAGGGGGGGCACCATTCAGCTAATGGCACCCTTTGGCAGGCTTCGCGGGGGCACTAGTGAGGTAAATGATGCCCTGTTATGAATTGCATGTGAGTGCCACCCTTCTAAAAAGGTTCATAAAATTGCTCTAGAAAGCTAAAAACTCAAAAAAATCAACCAATGACTCTATGATCTCTTAAATGAAGAAACGATAAGGGGAATTATATCATAAACAAGTAGCAAACAAGATCTAAAGGTAGGAAAAGGAATTATATTATCTAAGGAGATACTAGTCAAAGTTGATCCCTAATGGAGTCGTCAGTTTCTGTTACGGACGGGTGAAATCTCCCTTGGATTACAGACCCCTAATACCAAGAAATAAAAATACAAATGGAAACTAATATCCCTTTGAACTCATTTTATCTAATCAGAAAGATAGAGGCAGAAAGGTTTTGATGCACCTTATTTCAAAGTTTGTCCTTATTGCTTCCAATCTGATCTTGATCTTCAAACTCCCTGGCGCAACTTGATACCTGCAATAGGAAGAAAAGAGAAACTACTACCTACGAAAAGAGAAACTACTACCTACTACTCTAATTTATTAGATCAAACAAATTCATGTACAGATATTGAAAGAACAGTAGACAAGCACATCCAAGAATACACAAGCTTGAACGAGATAGGCCAAGTATATTCAAATGAGAACTCAAAGAGGTGGAGTCGTCAGTTTCTGTTACGGAATATTTTACCTGGGGACGGGTGAAATCTCCCTTGGATTACAGACCCCTAATACCAAGAAAGAAAAATACAAATGGAAACTAATATCCCTTTGAACTCATTTTATCTAATCAGAAAGAGAGAGGCAGAAAGGTTTTGATGCACCTTATTTCTAAGTTTGTCCTTATTGCTTCCAATCTGATCTTGATCTTCAAACTCCCTGGCGCAACTTGATACCTGCAGTAGGAAGAAAACAGAAACTACTACCTACTACTCTAATTTATTAGGTCAAACAAATTCATGTACAGATATTGAAATAATAGTAGACAATCACATGCAAGAATACACAAGCTTGAACGAGATAGGCCAAGTATATTCAAATGAGAACTCAAAGAGAATACTTACATACCATGATTGATGCAGTTGTAGCCTCTCCAAGCTCTCCTTGTCCATCCTTTGCACGAATCTACCGGGATCAAAATGATGATACTCTAACAACTTCCCTCGAGATCATAGGTTTAATATGCTCAAATATTCCTCCTTTTCACCTTGGAAAGCCCTCAATATATAGGCTTGAGAGGCACAACAGCCATAAGAAAATGATGGGTATGGTTGAGGATATGGCTCCTTGAGTTTTGTATCAGATACTAAAGTGATTCCAAAGAATGGGGGTCGAACACAACCAATCCAATCTGATAGAGTTGGCCCTTAGAATAAGGTGGAGGAGATCCCCCTTTTCGCTCAACAAGAATGGTGCTCCCCTTTAGTTGAACACAGGGTGCCATCCTCTAGAGTGGTGCTCCACTAATATGGTAAGGGGGGCACCATTCCATGAAGTGGCACTCCTCCAGTATGGCAAGGGGGGCACCACCCTTCATATATTTCCAAAAAAAGGTCAAATTTTCCAAGGAAAACATGTGTTTTGACCTAGAAATGATGCTTTTCCTCCTCCCATATGACTTAGGGGTCATGAAAAACTGTTTTAATGGTGTCAAGGGGTGTTGACACCTCAAAAAGTGAATGAAACATTTGATAATGTTCATACGATACTTACAACAGTAAATGTGACACTTATTGAGGTGCATACATCACTTTGTAACACTTTGCGACACTTAGGGTGTGAAACACAAATGTGACATTTTGATGTGTAACAAGATGCCTTCCACTTTATTCTAAACTCACTCACATAAGATGATATGGTGCATGACATGCATGAGGTACATTGTTTTAATTTTTCATATTAAGAGTTAATGCTCAATGTATTTCACATGAGAATAGTGATCGTGGGTTGAATCAGATAATGGATCACGATGCTTTGAATTTATATCTTTTTCCTTATTTCACCTTGGTGGTCATCATCATCTCCTAGTCAAGTGTTGTCACTCCTGGACAAAGTTGTACTATTGGGGGGCCTTGATAGGGGTAACATGTCCATATCCCAATCCACATGTAACATGCTTCATCCTTCCCATTCCAATTATGCATTCTCTTGACATGGTTTTCATATGTTACCCATAAAGGTTTGTGCCTCATAATCCCTTGAG
>CBVK0104161738.1:0-10079 GCA_900067695.1 Picea abies
ATAGAACAACCATGGCCAGAAGAGCCCATAACAAAATCCTGAAGATTAGGGACCAGGATAGAATAGAGAGAGAGTCACATAAGGACATCAAAACAAATCTGGTAAACCACTTCCACGGGATAGCCCAGGAACCCAACCAAGACATAATGAATGCCATACAAAGGATAATCCAATATATCCCTCACTTGGTCACTGAAGAACAAAATAACAACCTGAACAAGCCCAGTGTGGAGGAGGAAATTGACCAAGTACTCCAGGAAATTCCCAATGGAAAATTTCCAGGCTTAGATGGTTTCACAGTGGAGCTCTTCAAATCCTACTGGGAAATTGTCAAACATAGCATATATAGGGTAGTGGAAGACTCTAGAAGGTCAGCCTCCATTCTAAAAGTGTTAAATGCTACAATGATTACACTTATCCCCAAAGAGAATGAAGCCAAAACCCCTGATCGTTTCAGAACTATAGCACTATGCAATGTGGTGTATCAGATAATCTCCAAGGTTATAGCGAATAGATTGAAACCACTCCTACCCACACTGGTTTCACAAGAACAGGAAGGTTTCATGGAAGGAAGACAAATAATGGACAATATCATCCATTCCCATGAACATATCCACACCCTGAAGCTTCAGAAGAGAGGGAGAAAGATAACACAACTAGACCTAGAAAAATCTTATGAGAAAATTAGCTAGCACTATATGATCAAGACCCTGGAAGCCTTCGGCTTCACCCAACACTAGATCAGTTGGATAATCATCCTAGTATCCACAACAAGCTACTCACTACTAGTAAATGGATCCCCTGCCAAACCTTTCTGGCCCACAAGAGGCATTAGACAAGGAGACCCATTGTCCCCTTACATATTCATTCAAATGATGGAAGGTCTCAGTTGAAGCATAAAAAGCACAAAAACAATAGGGGAAATAAAAGGTATCAAACCCTTCAAGAATTTCCCTACTTCCACACACCAATAGTTTTTGAATGACACCTTACTTCATGGCATACCCATGGTCAAGGAAGCGAAAGCCTACAAACGAATCTTAGACGAGTTTGGGGAAGCCTTGGGGGCAGAGAAAAACCAGTTCAAATCTATGATCTTCTTCTGTAATACCAACCCTGCTATCCAAAGGAATTTGGCCAACATCTTGGGCTTTGAATGCAAATCCCTCCCAACCAAGTACTTGGGCATCCCCCTGACAGACAAAGCCTACAAGTTGTCAACTTGGGAAGGAATAGTCAACAAGTTACAAAACCGGGTAAAAAATTGGACGTACAGATTCCTCAACCTAGCCGAAAGACTTATCCTAACCAAATCAATTTTGCAAGCTATCCCAACCTTTATGATGTCAGTTTTCCCAGCCCCCAAGGGGATTCTACAAAAAATAAGAACCATACAAAGGGAATTCATGTGTTGAGGAGTGGAAACGAGGAAAAAATGGGCACTAGTGGCTTGGGAGAAGGTTTATAAACCAAAAAGAAAAGGAGGTTTAGGGCTACATGACCCGCAAGTGACCAATGACGCCTATGGGGAGAAACTCTGGTGGCGATGGGTCAAAGAAATGACCACGCCATGGGTCAACCTGTGGAAGGCAAAGTATGCCCCGGACATTGGGGACCAGGAAAAAATCCGCTTTAAAGGTACCAAGGAAGGTTCTGTCATCTGGAACTTAGCCTAGCGCAACAAGACCTGGATCCAAACGCACAGCTTTTGGGAAATAAGGAATGGCAGAACCACTCGATTCTGGGAGGATGCCTGGCAACAGGAACCCAGAATGGAAAAACTGGGTCGAGAGGCACTCCAACAGGAGATGATGGCACAAGGAAAAACCTGAGTCTGCCAATACTGGAACAAAGAAACAGATCACAACAAATGACGAATCTGGAACACTCGCACCCCACAGACTAGAGACCAGTCTGCAACAGCAGTTAAAGAGGTGGAGGATGAATTGGGAAGATGAAAATTTGCAGTCACGGACAAAAATGACCAGCTGAGATGGGGGCACAAAGCCGACGGGGAATTCAATCTTAAATAGGTACGCCACTACATAGCGAACCAAGACCAAGACAACTCGACACATCAATGGGATAAGCTCTAGAACAACCCCCATTGGACAAAAATAAAAATCTTCCAGTCTACACAACCGAATCCTAACTTGGGAAAACCTAAAGAAGAGGGGCTTCATAGGCCCCTCAAGATGTCACTTATGTGAAGAAGCGGAGAAAACAATGAACCATCTCCTAGATGATTGTCCCTACACAGTAGAAGTCTGGGATTGGGCAGAAGGCATTTTTCGACAGTCTAATAGGATTAGAGGTAATATCTCTGCAACTATAAACACATGAAAAGGAAACTACAGTGAAAACAAAGAGGTGAATCTCTGTTGGACCCTCATTCCCGGCATGGTCATTTGGGAAATATGGAAGGAACAGAATCGGTGCATCTTCAGGAACCAAAGATGGACGGAAAGAAAGATCAAGGAAACAATAATGGCCATGACAAGAGAAACGGTACAGAGCCACAACTACCAAACAGGAGGGACACAACTCACATATCAGGATCTCATAATTCTAGAGGCTTTTCAACTGAAAGGAGGACGCAACTCCAATCAGGTAAGACAATTGTTGCAACTACAAGTAGGTGAGCACAACTAGAAACCGCCACCAGAGGGCTCCCTCAAGCTAAATTTTGATGGGGCGTCGAAAGGTTACCCAAGACGGATAGGTACGGGGGGAGTAATCAGGGAAAGTCAAGGAAAAATTATCCAGCTGTACATTGGGAGTCTGGGGAACTCAACCAACAACGCTGCGGAATTTTGGGCCCTGAGACCAGCCTTGAGATACTACACCGGGAAGGGATGACCAACGTAATAGTGGAAGGAGATTCAGTGTTGGTCATCAACACAGTAAGGAAACTCCAAAACGACACCAAAGTGGGAAAAATTCAGAGGCACTGGTGCTTGGCCTACTCCCTGCAAAAAATTCAAGAGCATTTGCAGACGAGGATCACAGTGGAGTTGTGTTGGGTCTGAAGGTCAGAAAATGGACTAGTGGATATAATCGCTAATGAAGGGATTGACAAGGAAGGATCAGAATTGGATTCCACGTGGAGTAATATCCTGAATGGCCAATTTCGGATAGACTACACCCAACTAGCGGCAAAGGACTATAATGACAACCGAAGTACGAACAACCACATTGAGGCTAAAGCCACATAATTAATTTAAGGGAAAGTAGAATCCAGGAAGAATCTGATAGGCCACCATTTGAACACGAGTTACAATGCAGATCATGGTAACACTACAAGAGGAGGTATGACACCACAGTCCAGTCAAAAGAATGAAGTACAGGGGTTGGCTGTGGGAGACCAGAAAGGGTAATCCATAGATGGAAAAGGATGAAGATCAAAAGGATAGCCTGAGGGAAGGAATGGGGACACCTCATCCATGAACAGGTCCTGTGGGAGGAAATGATTGGAGCACAATGTGCAAGGCTAAGGATTGGCGCAGGGACAACGACAGGGTTCCCAAGTGCACACACTATGAAACATTGAAAAGGGACCAAAAGGTACACCTTTATGGGAGACCCATGATTACCAGGATAATATCACATCCCGAAAAACCCCTTAAACTAAGAAGCATTAGGGATAGCTATAGACCAGTGAGTAGTAATTTCAAAGACCAGGAAGGGGTGAATAGAAGCGGAGGATGAAGTCAAGACAGAAGCCACCACATTCAAACAAAGATGGTAAGAAGGAATAATACCCAGAGTAAGAGGGGGCCCCAGGGGAAGGAACTTCCAACAAGAGCATGAAAGATCACTAGGATGGAACAGGCGGCTAGACAAGCCAAAGTCACCTTTCTTGAGCAGGTTGACATAAAGGGAAAAGAGGTCATCAACAGGTGGGAGTGGGAAGTCAACACCAAGTGCCAAGGGAAATCCTGGGCAAAACTCATCCAAGAAGAAGATGGGATAAGGGACCCAGGGGACACACATCCCAGGAGAACCCTCTACCACAAAAGGGTGGAGGAAGCTTGGCGTACAAAAATGTTGATAAGTAAGCTCAGAGCTGACAAGAATGAGACCAGCAAGGTGGAAAACCGTGGCCACAAGAAGGAGCTCACAGAAATTATGAGCCACCTCAGCAACCTAGAGGCCAGTGCAAGAAGATTATCAAAGGACCAAAGGAACCAAAGTGAAAAAATGGAACGATTGGCTAGATAATTCCAACTCTACCTTCGCTATGTCCACCACATGGACATCACTCCAATAGATCGACACAGAACACCAGTCTGCATCAGAAAGACGTGCATGGTGGAGCAGAAAAAGGAGAACAAGGAAATAAAGGAAGGAGATGAAATCCATCCAATCCTCTTGGACTAGCGCAGCCTCAACCCAAGGTCATTTTGTTTATCAGTGTATGAGCAACCCCTGTTATACGTTCTTGGTTTTATGTATATCTTATGGCATAGTTTTTTTTCAAATGAGTTTTCAGAGACTGGGTCGGTTTCCCAGGGTGGCGGCCCAACCTTCCCCTCACTTATGTAGACAACGCAACTTCGGGACCCCTGATCTGGTTTCCTTTTTGGCAGATCAGGGGATACCCATCCATCCCTTTTTGTAACATAATTTTCTTAGTAATATAGAATCTCAACTCACTTACAAAAAAAATAGTAAGTAGAAGATATGGTTATATAGAAGAAGAATATAATGACTAAAAGTGCTTCACAAGAACTTTGCTAGATTAGTTTTAAAGGACAATTTTCTAGGAAAGCAAAGTGATCATCTAGAGAGAAAGTTGAGGAATATTTTCTTCATCTCCTTCCTAATAAACGATTTTGGGGCCAAAATCCTTCCAAAATTGTGAGGTATGATATGAAATGAATCAACATATAATCATTCACTTCTTGGTTCTTTATGGAGTGGAGAAATCATGGTTAAGGCACTAGTGGGGTCATTTTCAAGATCATTCTTGAATTCTAATTAGTGGAGTCAAAATTTAATATTATTAGTTTTAGGCTTTAAATTTTTTTTTATTTTTTATTTTTTTTGGTAAAAAGGGGGGCAAGAAACATCTTTCATAATAAACTGACTCATTGAGATCTTTTCAACAATATTAAAAATTCTAAAAGTGGAAATTGAATGAAAACTTCATTCCCATAGAAAGTTGATCATTGTTATGTGAACCTTAGCTCCAAGTGGTTGAATTTAATGCCATGTGGAAGACACATTAGTCCCAATGTGTTATTTGCACATATAGAACTGAAATGTAAGGTTTTCCAAGAATATTCCAAAGCAAGCATGACAATGAAAAATACTTAATTCTAACACTAATGACAAAAGGAGGAAGTTAAAATCCTATCCTCCAAGGAATAAATATGATTAGATCCTATTGTATGGAATTATGTTCCATAGTAGGGTAAACTCAAGGGGTGTAATACAGAAACAAAGTAGTGTAGAGGATTAAATGCTACCCAATACAATTCTATATAATGCCACAATGGCTACTGACTATATAGTAATTTAACTTTATTTTTATTGTACATTATGATTTTTGAGAATAATAAATGCAACAATCTTTCATCTTTGGATGGAGTTTTTCCCCAATGGGTTTCTTTGGGGGAATTCTCTGTTCATGGTATTTTATAGGGTGATTTTGCAATTGTTGCTTTATTTTTATTGTACATTATGATTTGTGAGAATAATAAAAGCAAGGAACAATATTTCATCTTTGGATGGAGTTTTTCCCCAATGGGTTTCTTTAGGGGGAATTCTCTTTTCATGGTATTTTATAGGGTGATTTTACAATTGTTGTATATTTTTATTTTTCAGTTATTCTATTAATGTGAGTGGTATGATTTAAATATTATTAAGATTAACTACAAGCAAATCATTGTGGAATAGACTATAATAGTGTAGTATTTGTCGAGGGATTTCAAATAAGAAATAAATAGCATTAATATTTTTTGTGATGAAACATCTATTGGAATATCTAAGTTAATTTATAGATCGTCAATGGCATAATTAGCCTCTACTTTTAAAGGTAATAACCTCAATAATGAAAATTGCACACCCCACCAATTGCCACATCATCATTAACTTGACATGGGGATCAACATCAACCACAATGGTGGTTCCATGACACCAATTTTTTTTCCATCCTCCCCAAATTTCATGAAGTAACTATTCCATGGTGTATGCTATCCAAATAAATAAGTGGTTGGCTTGCTCACACTTAGCATAATTCACTAGTTATTTTAACATTTTAGTGTTCCTCCACAACTTTTAAGATTAATATTCTCAACTTCTTTATTTTGCACTTAACAATAGTTCCATTTCCAAACTTGTGCTATCCTCATGTTAGTGAGTTAGGTCCATATCTTTATTACAGGTGGTCTAGGACCATCCTACCATGCTTGGTAATTGGTACAACCTTTCCAACCCTATATGCCAACATCATTATGAATATCACCATAACTATTAAACATCTATGCCACATAGATGTTTTTGAGTTTGAATATGATTATTTATGTAATCATCTTTGGGAGGGCTCTATTATGTTAGGTTACATTGGCAATGGGGTGTTGCTAGAGATAGTGATTAGAAAATGGGTCAAGAAGGCATGGGAGCTATATCGATGGTGTTGTTCCCACATTTGTAACCTAACTAGAGGATTCTTTTTTTTTATCTCAATGACTCATCCCATGTGATAGAAATATTTTGTCACTAACCTTGGATATTCCATAGCACCCTAATTGCATTCTTTGAATGGTCCCATGAATATTTGGTTGACAAAGGAACCAATTATCATGCATGATCTGGGTTGAGTTACTTGTTCTCCCTATGCAATTTTGGCCAATATTAGATTGCACCTAGGTTCCATTCAAAAATTTAATCTTCCATGAAACTGAGTGGAATTTTAAGCCTAGGTCGCAAAATTGGATTTGAATTGAAGTGACCCTATGAAAAGACCTAGAAGAGTTAGTGCTCATCTAGGTAGAGGATAACATTGTTTGTTAGACTGTCTAATACATTAACCTACCAAATGCCCTCTTTATGTATTAGAGCTTGGATCATTGTATTTATTATTTCTTTCTCATTTCATAGGATGAACATTCCACTCTAAACTTTCCCACTAAGACCCCACCTTGTCAACTGCTAAAGTCATGTATATGATAGTTGTGAGAGAAGAGGGTTGGACCCGGGTAACAATAAAGAAAGAAGTGTTGGGAAGATAAATTCCCACCTTAAAAGGTGCCTATTTGTAAATCTCCAACTATGGTTAAACCTAGTAAGATGCAATATCCTTTGATTCCAAGGCCACATTTACTTCAAAGGTCATGTTTAGTTTGACCTCGTAGGGAGGTGGTAACAATAGAGTCTACTCTTGGTTGTTGTTGTTGCATTTTGAGGGTAAGGAAAACATGGTTGATTATAACAATTGATGAAAATGGTAAAAATAGATAACCTTAGGTGATTGTGTTATTTTCTCTCCAACATCCAACAATGCCTTTTGTACTCTATGGGATCTCAAATATAATGAGGTGGAGATACATAAAAATATATGTTTATATTGAAAGTGACCTCATGGAATGTTTTGGGCCTCAATGAACATGGCATAAAACATATTTTCCATTGACTATTGACTTCAAATTGTGGGATATATATTTTGTGTTTACAAAAGTTCAAAATTATGTGGTTCATGCTTTAGACAACTTTGACCATTACTTGTCTTGGAGTCATCACATCTATTTATATCGTGGAGAGGGAAATGGAAGGGTTGTTGTGATCGTTTTCCCCACCTCACATATGCTATTGTAGATTAGGGAATAGATCTCTTTCAAGTATTGCTCTAGATTTTACTCAATATTAACAGTTGGTTTCTTGGAATAACCAATATTTGTGCTTCAAATGATTATGGGGAGTGTGCAAACTTTTGACAATGGCTAGTAGATGGACCATTGGATGTTCCATGGCTCTTTTATAGTGATTTTAATATGGTAGAATGACAAGAAGAAAAGGAAGGGAAACTAAATTCCCACATTCCAACTAAGGAAATAAAAGCTCAATTATCTAATTTGAAACCAACAGGGGCATATATGGATTTAAATGTATATGTGATGGGGTAAATGCATATGTAATAGGGGTTGACCTAATAAATGGCCCACATGTGCAATAAATGAGAATATGTATGTATAGAGGTCAATACAATATTATTCGGACAAGAACATATGATTTGGATATATGAATGTACTGGGGTTATTTGGAAGAGGTTCTCCTATATTCAATAATATATTACCAAAGTCCAACAACTACAACAAATTAGAGAAGTTACAACAAAGACACATGGAAGAAAAGGAAAGAAAATTATGCAACAACCAAATATAAAGGATTAAGACTAAAAAATATGAATTTGGATGGATGGATCATCCTTATTGGTAGTAAGAGAGGAAGAATATAAGGAAATTCATTTACTTGGTTTCATTACATGTAAAACCCTTAATTGCAAAGCTTAGGAGATAAATCTTTTCAAAGGAGGGAATTCTAATATGAACCTAGGGGGTGCATATATGGGGTTAAATTTATATGTAATAGGGGTTGGTTTAACAAAGGGATCACATGTGCAATGTGTGAGAATGGGTATATATATTGAGGTCAATATAGTAATTACTATGATAGGAACAAATGAGTTGGATATATGAATGTATTGGGGTAATTTGGAGGAGGTTCTCCCATTATTTAAGGAGTTGTTATGTAACTCATATGTATTATGTCTTTTGGAGTTGTACTCTATGTTCACATCTACTGTATATTGTGTGTAGTCTAGATTATTACTATTTTAAGGATTTGGTACATAACATATGCCATGAGAGCTCTCCATGGGCTCTATGACCCAAATAGAAACCATTGGCAAGACTTTCCTATGATACATAACTTTAGAAAAGGGGATGAGAGGATTTACCATGCCCTCTTATTTCAGCATGAAAACTCTTTCTTCTTTTACTTAGATGGTTATAGGCCTATCCAACTTGATGACACCGCCACACTATCAAACCATCATCTTGTTTGGTTCTCCATCTATTGGGGCTGACCTAGGTTGGCTCATCTCATGTGAAGACGCAATCTTTAGCATAATCACCTTTCCTTAAGGTTACATGCCATAAATTTCTAAGATTCATTGGGGTTGTAATAGATAAATTTGATCTGAACTATAGGAATTCACACAAAGGTTTGCAAATCCCTCCCCCAAATGATGAAGAAAAATAGTTGCATGCAACTAGGTTGCAAAATATCCTCTTTGTGGACACGACTCACATTTCTAGAGGATCCCAATTGAGAGCTCATATTCATTGGATTAACATGGGGTGTTGACCCACCAAGAAATCATTAGAAACATGTTGTATATATTTAACTTGTCATATTTTAAGGACTCATTAGAAGCATCCATGATGGATTTTCTAGCAATCTTACATTCTTTATCATACCGAGGGTTGGTCATTTCATTTTCCTTTTTACACAACACCTTGATATATAACTTGTTGATGGAAGTAGAGAAGGTTTTCGTAAAATTATGATGGAGATCATCAATATTGTTCTCATTTGGTAGAAGATTTAGTTCATTATTTAAATCCTTTAAAAAATGATCAACTTTATTTTTGTCAAAAATCAAGTGCTTTTGGTTATTAGAGTTATCCTCAATGGGAATTTTGTGCATGGAAAAGTTTAGAGTTAGGGTTAAAGGTCTATGATTAGAGTTAGGGTTGAAGGTCTATGATTAGAGTTAGGCTCATGGTTGTTTAAGAGGTCAAAATTTACTATTTGGTTGTATATGGGGATATCAAATATCACATAGTCTACAACACCCCTACCAAGCCCATGAGTACAAGTCATTTGCTTGGATTCCTACCACTTCATTAGGCCATTGCAAATTATAAGATCTTGAGAACTATAAAGATTAATTAGCTTAATACCTGTAACAACCCTGCTTAAATCGATGTATAGGATTATTAATTATAATTAATTTAATAATCTAACTGTCCTAAAAGTTAGCTAAACAATAATTATTTCTTAAATAACATTAA
>CBVK0104161778.1:0-12026 GCA_900067695.1 Picea abies
TGCAACCATACAACATATGGTGGCTTCACCGGGGACAAGATCTTCGTGTCATCCAACAGTGACGCATGTCATATGGAATCCAACCCTTCAAGGATGAGGTAATATGTTATGTTTCCCCTCTCGATGTCTATGATGTGGTTTTGGGCCAACCATAAATGTGGAAACGTCATGTTTTCTATGAGTCTAGACCTCGTAGTGTCATTATTACTCTGGGAGATCATATCTATAGGATACCAGAGGTAGTTCTGACTACTGCTCCACCAAACCAGTGCCGCAAGGTAATCTCTCATACTGCAAAATTCATCCTCTTCACATTATGTTCAAAGGATGCACATAAGACCACTACAACCACTACATCCTCAACACCTTCTATCCAGCAAAAACACATTGTTTCTTCTCCTACAATGGTGCCTACACAATGCCCCATCAAACCCAGAGACAACATATTAGTGGAGCATATTCAACCCTGCCAGCAACAAGCTTATGACAGTCTTCCACAGACCAAGCAGCATAATTTCTCCAACAAAGCATGTAGCTCACCAAGATTCATATTCAAAAAATGATTTCCCCTCTTCCCTAGGAACTCAACGCAATGGATACCATTGCTTCGTAAGGGGGGAGGATTGATCTGGGTAGATATTGGTGGCCACTCACCTATTCCAACTGGATCCTTTTATTAGTTTTTAGTTCACCACGTTCTTTTGTACTTCTTTGTATTGTGGGTTCTACACTTTTGGGGTTGTTTGGATCCCTACACATATTCTAGGTGGATATTGGTGGCCTCCCATCTAATCCAACTGGCTTATTTTGTATGTTTTCATGTCATCACATCTTGTTGTACTTCCAGGGACATTTTGGGGCCCTAAACAGTGTTATTTTGGCTTGCCACAGTCAAACTATAGACAAAGACAAATTTTGATGGCGTAATACGTAATTCTCAAGAAGACCTTTCCAACGAGCTATCACATGCCTAAAATAGAGATCTTATGCAAGAGTTATGACCTCAGGAAGTTAATGTACTAACTTACCCAAACAAGGCCCATGTGACTTTTGGTGTTTCATCTCCTAGGGTTAGGTTTTTGGATGTCTAGGGTTTTGGCATTCTTGTTTAACATAAAAAGGCCTTCAAAGCCTCATTGTAATCATCTTCTGGCGAATGAGTGTAGCCATCACATCTCTTCTCAGAGATAAAGTTGCCACCATTCTAGCGAGTCTTGCACTCTGTATTTTACAGTCTCTTTACAATTCTTTCATTAATAGAAATCAATTATTGTTCTATTTCTCTGTTTCTGGAAATTTTCATGAGTGTTTCATTGTAATATATATGCTTTCATTTCATTCTGAACATAATCCAGATCATATTCGAGCCAAACCCTTAGTCACAAAGGCGTCCCCCTGAAGACAATAACAGCTCTGATCCCAAATGTAGATTTTAACCATGTACAATTTATTACTACAAACAGATTCTTAATAAAAATAGAAAAGATACAATGGATCACACACACACATTACACAGATATTTTACCCTGGAAACCCAAACCAGGAAAACCACCAACATGTTTAGAGTCGCATCTCTAATCTTTTATTCATCATATCCCAGCATCCAATACATATATACTTCACACACTCTGAGCCAAACTATCTAAGTGATCCTTCACCACTCACCTTTAGGCCCTCTGCAAGCACATGCACCCAACTCCCATGGTTTCACCATCCACATGTAGCTCATCCTCTACTCTTTAAGTCTTTTGTAGCCTTCAACACCCCCTAGGAATTTAAACCTTAGCTCTATACTTGAGTAGATGCATCTTTCTTTTCATCATCATCAACCATCACTCTAATACTAGTTTTTAAGGAATAAAAATACGAGAGAAAAATAATATCTCAAATCATATCAACATGCACACATAAATCACACTAGATTTACCCTGGAAAACCCTTATGGTAAAAACCAAACAACAATAGATCTATTATTTTCCTTGGTCAAATCTGACCACGCTGGCCAATATCCTGGCCCTAACCAAGTGGGCCTTCACCACTCAATTATTGACCCATTACAATGGAGTATCACCAGCCTTTTATAGGCTTTCATTACACGTAATCCACGGGCTCAATACCACGGATCATCGATACCATGTGCCTAAAACTACCATTGTTGACCTAACAACTTTGACTCTTTCACTAAATCAAGTTTATCCTAACATGAGTTTGGAGTTTTTCCTTCTTGACCTTGTCATCGCCTTCATAGATATTTGTATGCTTGTCCCAAATTTCTTTGTCGATCTGTAATGCATCACCTTGACAAACTCAGATTTTGATAGACCACACAAGGTGGCATTCATGGATTTTGCATTATTTTCACTAGGCTTCTTCATGGTTGCATCTGTTAGTGGAGTTGTTGGAGATGTATAACCAATCATGACCGATTGCCAAATATCGAAACCAAGAGCTATTATATATGTTTTCATCCTTATGCTTCAGAAGGCATGGTTTGTTTCTTCAAACAACATATCCTTATTTGTGGAGAAACCTTTTTTGCTAGCTATGTGTTCTCCCGAGATATTCCTTCCAGCGGTTAGTATTTCCAAAGGATCCTTCTTTGATACCAATTGTTGAAAATATGGTCATACTAAAGGGGGGGGGTGAATCAATATAAGATACTTTTTACTTTAAATGAGCATTCATCAATCATTCACTAGCTTTAAAACATTAAATGCATGTAAACTCAAATCACAGTACATAGAGTTTAATTTGGAAACCCTTGTGGGAGAAAATCACAAAAGCTTATCTTTATAAATTTTTGTAGGCATCAACCTACTGTTACAAAGGTTGTAGGAACCAACCTAATAGAGACACAAATCTCTTAAGTTGAGCACCAACTCAGTAAGATATTGTGTAGGCACCAGCCTACTAGAGACACCAATCTCTTCAGTTGAGCACCAACTCAGCAAGATATAGTGTCGGCAACAACCTACTGGAGACACCAATATCCTCAGTTGAGCACCAACTCAGTAAGACATCTATAGGAACCAATATAATATCTTCATACACAGAGTACTTTTGACTTCATATACATGATTCATACTACATGCATTTCACAACATCATCATACCGTTAACTTTCATGCTCCAACACCTCTCCTTGCTTCATACCTCAGACATAGCTTCAAACCCTAGTCATATTTAGCCTTCATTCCCTAGTGAACCTCATAGCATCATTCCCAGAATATAATTCCAGACTATAGTATCACAACCTCATAAAAGTAAACTTTGTAGCATCATAGACCTTAATTCTTTATAACGCACCTTTAAAACTCCAAGAAAACTCCTCTTGCACACCTTTAGACCCCAAGAATACTCCCCAACTCCTCTTGCACACTTCATATCACTTATGAGCAATTGTACTTACTCCTATTTCTTGGATTCTCTTCAAATTTTTACGTATATCCTATATTTATAGTTTTTTTGTGCTCACTTATGGGCCGACTTGTAAAACTAGTTGGTTCAACCTGTACTTTCTCACTAGGTCGACTTGACAGAATCTTTCATATCTCCTCCTCCCTATGGATTTAGAGGGAGTTCCATATACCATTGAAAAGGTCTCGGAATAATATTTCCAACCATATAACCTATGCTCCCATTTGAGCTAGGTATTCAGAGAAAAAAAGTCCTTCAAAGATAGGGTATCCAAACTAAGCATAAAAAATCCAAAAATAATATTTCCAACAATCTGCATATTGTAATATTTATCTTGGACATCTATAGTCTCCCCCTGTCTTTGACATCATGAAAACAAAATTTCCAACACAATGTCGTACTGAATCTTAAGAAAAGGTGGATTTCATTTGAGATGGACACCCTATGTGTCACTTCTTCATTGGATCCAATAGAGGGTGACAGTTACAGTGAACTAGTAAATGAAGATGTGCCAATCTTGATCATTGAGAATATATACAACATCATTGAACGTAAGGAGGATTATGTAAACCCGACAGTAGATGGAAATTTGATATGGAGGAGTGTCTAATCATATGACACGGATTCAAATGATGCAATGACATGATGGAAAAATAAGCTATATGAAGTGTTGACTAGGAGATATGCATGAATGACCAAAGTAGTTCACTGGGTTGGAACATAGCTACCCAACATACTGAGGTTTTATAGGACAATTCTAGTAGATGCATTTATAGCGCAAATGGAATATGATGTGCCTGAGACCCATGGGATTCAGGCGATAGATGTAGTAGTGAAGGGAACACCTGCATGTTGGTGGGAAATGCACCATGCAGACTTATAGGACTAGGCATAAGTGGTAGATTGCATCAAAGTAAGGTTCCTACCCTCGATTGAATTTGAATTGGTAAGAATATATAAGAGGACCAGGGATGCCCAAGAACACATTTGGTTCTATGAGGAGTGTTTTAAAACTCAGCAAATCTCTCCAGTGTAGTGGGTCCATATATTTTTCCACACTATGGATATGGTCCCCAAAAGTTGGTACATCTAAGAGGAGACTAGAAAGTAGACTAGGGACCAGGAAAAAGTAAGTAATCATTTCTACACAACATTAAAGTTTATGTCATAGGTCCCTACATGAAGAGATGTGTTATTGAAGATCAAGAAGTTTATATTCACTCAACAACCCAGAGACCCCACGCATAAGGTAGTCTACACCTATCACAGGACAATTGTGAATTTAAATCAACCAGTATACTACTGAAAGATAGATAGCAATGACGTATAAGAATATGTAACGTACCCAATCACTGGGTTGATCCATAGTACTCAAATGATGCACAATTTTTATTGTACCCAGAACAGATAACCCAAAACGATTTGCTCATATATTGATCTAAAACGTATTGAATTCCCAGGTACTTCCAAATTCGCTTCCTTAGACTAATACAAATTTTTGTTCCATTCTTTTAATTCAAGAAACATGAATCCAATGCATGCAATTAACCAGAACACGATAAACCATAATAGGAATGAACAACATGCCATGGACCGCAATAACAACAAGCATGCACAATAAAAATACATCTTAGAGATAATAATAATACACAATAGAATATACATAATAGAGAAAACACATGGAGAACACTTATCTGTAATTAAGAATTCACCAAATGGCTACAGACCAAGAACGTTCCACCAAACCATAAACACTTATGTTCATTCCTTCTTAACAACAGGTCACCCCCGATTCAGGGCTATGAATCCACAAGGGCAGGTCCTAGGCCGATTCTAAAACACACGATAGTTAGCTATCAAGCTCTCATGATCTTACCAACCACATAACATTCCTAATTTTCTAGCTCCCTTCCCCTTCATCCTGCACAACCCAAGAACTGAACCGATTTCTCTTCAATGCAGTCCATCGAGCTATTCCAATTTCTTTCTAAGGCTCAAGTGCTACAGGTCAAGAATCTCAATGCTAGAAACTCCAAGGATTCTCAGTCGTGGATGGTTCTTTTAGAGCTTCCATCCATCTCATGCACACATGCATCCATTCATTTCTGGAATGATCAATAATTCCTTATAGCCATCTAGCAATGGCTCTCCACCTCTATCCATTTGTTTCCCATGCCCATCCCAAGAGCACACAAATGAGAAAGAATGTGAATGTGATGAGAAACAAAATAAATGAGCCAAAAAAAATGAAGAACCCCAAAATAGCCCAAAGAGGGGTTTATATAATTACATGCAATCAAGAACCACATGGCCTCCCCAAGAAGCTCATGTAACCACTTTTCCAAACTAAAACCAATATGGGTGAATAAAACAATAATAAAAGACTTAGCCCATTTATCCCCCCTCTCTCGTGGAATCATAGCCCCCTATCTATGTCATTTTATGTCTTGTAGATAACGATGTATTTTATTAATATATATATGTAATATTACATTTCTAGGCACCCCAACCTTTCAACATACCAACTCACCAGCCTAAGTCACATTTACATAATTACATTATAGTTCATAGGGGTTAAAATCGAGGATGTTACAAAAGAATACCCTCAAAGCTTACATATCAATGAAACCGAGAGCCAACTTGCAGTTTAGGGGGAGGCCGCCAGTAGCATTGCGCCAGACTATACATGATCGTTAAAGATGAAAGAACATAACATCATCATAGAAGAGGCACTGAAGCTAGCGATGATTGGTGATTACTAGATCAAGAAACAATTATGCAAGTGGTGGACTTGTTGAAAGAATATGGAACTTGTTTCTAAGGAGTTTTTTTTAGATGAAGGGTATCGTAGGATCTCTAGGAGAGATGAAAATCTAGCTTCAATTGGATGCCAAACTGGTCAAGAAGTGACCATATCAGTTGAATCCAAAATATAAAGAAAAGGTGCACAAAGAACTGGATCGCATGCTAGATGCAGGGATCATTTTCCCTATGGAAAAATCCAAATGGATCTGCACAATGGTAGTGCAACCAAAGAAGATGGGCGATCTAAGGATTTGTGTAGACTTGAGGAGCTTAAATGCAGCTTGCGTGCACAATCCATTTCCTACCCTATTTATAGATGAAGTGTTGGAGAATGTGGGTGGGTGTGAAGCTTATTTATTTACAGGTGGATTTTCAGGTTATAATCTGGTGCACATCGCAGAGGAAGACAAAGTCAAGACAACATTTGTGAAAGAGTGGGGCTCATTTGCATACATCGTGATGTCATCTGGTCTGAAGAATTCACCTATGACGTTCTCAAGGATTGTTGTCATATCTTTTAAAGAGTTCATGCATAAGTTTATGAAAGTATACTTAGATGATTATATAGTGTTTAGCTTTCTCAAAGAGCATATGCAGGTATTACAGTTGATTTTGGACATATGCAAGCAATTACAAATCTCTTTAAATCTGAAAAAGTGCATCTTTTGTACACCATTTGGAGCTCTATTAGGACATGTCATCTGCAATGAAGGCCTATTATTATATCAAGTGAAGGTTGTGATGATTGTGTACATGTTATCCCCAACCTCCGTGAGAGAGTTGTGCATGACCTTGGAACATACAACGTATTACAGACAGTTCATTCAAAATTATGCAAATGTTTTTGTGTAGTTGGAGAAGCAATTATGCAAGGATACCAAGTATGTTTGGACTTAGGAATGCCAGGAGTTGTTGGACACATTAAATGAGAGATTAGTCATTGCATTGATCCTTCTATTTCCATATTGGACCAATATCTTCCATGTACATTTGGATGCATCGTCCATTTCACTTGGCACAATACTTACACAGCCAGGAGAGGATAATATTGATCATCTAATATACTTTTCCAATAGAAATTTGTCCAATTTTGAAAGGAACTATACAACCAAAGAGTGCAAAGGACTGGTGAGGGTCTATACCTGGCAGAAAATCAAACACTACTTGCTCAACACTCCCTTCAAGTTTTTCACCGATATTTTAGTGCTCAAATACTTGGTGAACAAGTCAATATTGGGGGGGATGATATGTCGATGGTTGTTACTCTTCCAAGAGTTAATGTTTGAAGTAATGGTCAAACCCGGCAAGCATAATGTGGGGCCCAATCATCTCTCAAGGATAGAGTCAAGGGAAGTTGGAGGCAATATGGATGATGAGTTACCAAACACATAGCTCTTTAGAGTTGAGGCAGTTCTAGATCAACTTGAAGAGATTGCAGCACACCTTACAATAGGTAAGGCATCGGAAGAGCATGCCTAGGCACAACGTCAACAACTAGTAACCCAAAGCGTTGATTATAATTGATTGCAGAGCAATTATACAAACTCGACGTCAATGGGATCCTACACAAATGTTTCTTGGAGCATGAGCGTGAAATGGTGCTCTACGAGGCACATGAACGCATTGTTGGTGGACATAACCCAAGGAAGGAAACTGCATGAAAAGTGTTGCACATAAGATTATGGTGGTCGTCACTATTTGAAGAGTTTAAGGATTATGGTAAGTGTTGCGACATTTTCCAACAAATTGAGAATCCATCAAGGCGAGATGAACTACCACTCTTTCCAGTCATTGCGCAAGAGCCATTTAAGAAGTGGGAAATTTATTTTTTTGGGTTGATGAATCCCCTGACGTGCAAAACTAGTGCATGGTATATTATCACCATGATTAAATACTTGATTCATTGGGTAGAAGTTACACCACTAAAGTATTTCGCTGTAGAGAATGTCATGCAATTCATTTTTGAGAACATTATCACCAAGTTTAGATTCCTAAAGATACTTATGAGCGATCAGGGAACTCACTTCTTGAATGACATCATCCACGCGCTCACTCAAGAGTTCAAAAATAGTAAATTGCCAAAATTGCCAGAAAACTGTTTTGAGCGAGTTGGAGAAGGTGGGTGGCCACCAATATCCACCTGGATCAGTTGTGCTTGCTCAAAGAACATATATAGGTATTACAGTTGATGTTGGATAGATGCAAGCGGTTACAAATCTCTTTAAATTTGAAAAAGTGCATCTTTTGTACACTGTTTGGGACTCTATGGGGACATGTTGTCTTCAAGGAAATCTTGTTAGTCGATCAAGAAAATATTGTAGTGATTGTGGTAATGTAAGTCCCAACTTCCGTAAGAGAGTTGCACACAACCTTAAGACATAGGGGGTATTATAAACAGTTCATTCAAATTTATGCAAACGTTGTTGCACAGTTGGAGAAGCTACCTCCTAAGGATACTGTGTATGTTTGGACACAAAAATTCCATGAGGTATTAGACAAACTGAAGGAGAGATTAGTGATTGCATCGATCCTTGTATTTCCAGATCGGACCAAGATCTTCCATGTTCATGTGGATGTGTTGTCCATTTCTCTTGGCGTGGTGCTTGCTTAGCCAAGAGAGGATAAGATTGATCATTATGTCTACTTTGTTGGCATAAAGTTGTTTGATTATGAAAAAAACTTTACGACCATAGAGCGCGAAGGTCTGGCGATGGTTTATGCCTTGCAAAATTTCATACACTACTTACTTGGCACTCCCTTAAAGTTTTTCATTGATTATTCAACGCTTAAATGCTTGGCGAACAAGCTAGTGTTGGGGGGGTGGGGGATATCTCAATGGTTGCTACTCTTATAAGAGTTCGAGTTTGAAGTAGTGGTCAAAACCAGTAAGTACAATGTAGGGCCCAATCATGTCTCAAGAATAGAGTCAAGAGAAGCTAGAGGTAGTATGGATGATGAGTTACCTGACACACAACTCTTCAAGGTTGAGGCAATGCCATATCAACTTCTAGAGATTGCAACATACCTTACAACAAGGAAGGTGCCGAAAAAGCACACCTAGGCACAATGCCGACAACTAGTAACTCGAAGCACCGTTTACCAGTTGATTGCAGGGAAATTGTACAAATTCAGTGTCGACAATATCCTGCGCATATGTGTGTTGGATCATGATCGTGAAATGGTGCTCTATAAGGTGCACAAAGTCATTCCTGGTGGAAATTATGGAGGGAAGGAAAATTTGGGAAAAATGCTATGCATGGGATTATGGTTGTTGTCTCTATTTTAAGAAACGAAGGATTATTGCAAGTGTTGAAACGTTTTCCAACAGATCGGGAAGCCATTAAGGTGAGATTAATTGCCACTCTTTCCCATCACTGCATTAGAACCATTTGAGAAGTGGGAAATTGACTTTGTAGGGTTGATTAATCCCTCGATGCGTAGGATTGATGCACAATATATTATCATCGCAACGAAATACTTGACCCATTCGGTAGAATCTACGCTCATAAAGGATTGTACTAAAATGGTTGTGTGGTTTATTTTTTGGAACATTATCACCAAGTTTGGATGCCTGAAAATACTAGTGAGCAATCAGGGCATGTAATTCTTGAATGACACCATATGTGCGCTAACTCGAGAGTTTATGATCCATCATCACAAGAGCACACCATATCATCCACATGCCAATGGTACTGTCGAAGCATTCAACAAGATATTGGAGCATGCACTAACCAAGGTATGCAATGTATAATGTGGAAATTGGGATCAACGGGTTATAGCAGTATTGTGGTCATATAGGACTACCTACAAGAGATTGACTAAACACATGCCATCCATCTCATGCACACATGCATCCATTCATTTCTGGAATGATCAATAATTCCTTATAGCCATCTAGCAATGGCTCTCTACCTCTATCCATTTGTTTCCCATGCCCATCCCAAGAGCACACAAATGAGAAAGAATGAGGAATGTGATGAGAAACAAAATGAATGAGACAAAAAAATTGAAGAACCCCAAAATAGCCCAAAGAGGGGTTTATATAATTACATGCAATCAAGAACCACATGACCTCCCCAAGAAGCTCATGTAACCACTTTTCCTAACTAAAACCAAGATGGGTGAATAAAACAATAATAAAAGACTTATCCCATTCATCCCCCCTCTCTCGTGGAATCATAGCCCCCTATCTATGTCCTTTTATGTCTTGTAGCCAATGATGTATTTTATTAATATATATATATGAAATATTACATTTCTAGGCGCCCCATCCTTTCAACATACCAACTCACCAGCCTAAGTCACATTTACATAATTAGATTCTAGTTCATAGGGGTTAAAATCAAGGATGTTACAAAAGAATACCCTCAAAGCTTACATATCAATAAAAACGAGAGCCAACATGCAATTTAGGGGAAGGCCTCCAATAGTATAGCACCAGACTATACATGGTTGTTAAAGATGAAAAAACATAACATCATCATAGAAGAGGCATTGAAGCTAGCGATGATTGGTGATTACTAGATCAAGAAACAATTATGCAAGTGGTGGACTTGTTGAAAGAATACGGGACTTATTTCTAAGGAGTTTTTTTGAGATGAAGGGTATCGCAGGATCTCTAGGAGAGATGAAAATCTAGCTTAAACCGGATGCAAAACTGGTCAAGAAGTGACTATATCAGTTGAATACAAAATATAAAGAAAAGGTGCACAAATAACTTGGTCGCATGTTAGATGCAGGGATCATTTTCCCTGTGGAAGAATCCAAATGGATCTACAGAAAGGTAGTGCAACCAAAGAAGACGGGCAATCTAAGGATTTGTGTAGACTTGAGGAGATTAAATGTAGCTTGCATGCACAATCCATTTCCTACCTCATTTATAGATGAAGTGTTGGAGAATGTGGGTGGGTGTGAAGCTTATTCATTTACAGATGAGTTTTCAAGTTATAATTTGGTGCACATCGCAGAGGAAGACAAAGTCAAGACAACATTTGTGATAGAGTGGGGTTCATTTGCATACACCATAATGTCGTTTGGTCTGAAGAATTCACCTATGATGTTCTCAAGGATTTTCACATATTTTAAAGAGTTCATGCATAAGTTTATGGAAGTATACTTAGATCATTAGATAGTGTTTAGCTTGCTCACAGAGCATATGCAAGTATTACGGTTGATTTTGGACATATGAAAGCAGTTTCAAATCTCTTTAAATCTAAAAAAGTGCATCTTGTGTACACCATTTGGGACTCTATTAGGACATGTCATCTACAATGAAGGCCTATTATTAGATCAAGTGAAGATTGTGGTGATGGTGGACATGTTATCCCAAACCTTCGTGAGAGAGTTGTGAATGACCTTGGAACATACAAGGTATTACAGACAGTTCATTCAAAATTATGCAAAGGTTTTTCTGTAGTTGGAGAAGCAATTGTGCAAGGATACCTAGTATGTCTGGACATAGGAATGCCAGGAGTTGTTGGACACATTAAAGGAGAGACTAGTCACTACATCGATCCTTATATTTCCATATTAGACCAAGATATTCCATGTACATGTGGATGCATCGTCCATTTCACTTGGCACAGTACTTACACAGCCATGAGAGGATAATATTGATCATCCAATCTACTTTTCCAATAAAAAAAATTCCAATTTTGAAAGGAACTATGCAACCAAAGAGTGTGAAGGACTGGAAAGGGTCTATACCTGGCAGAAAATCAAACACTACTTGCTCGACACTCCCTTCAAGTTTTTCACTGATCTTTTAGTGCTCAAATACTTGGTGAACAAGACAGTATTGGGGGG
>CBVK0104161780.1:0-12102 GCA_900067695.1 Picea abies
ATCCATCAAAGAAGCATCGATGCTCATGGTTAAAATACCCATCCAGGTGCACATCTGAGGATCTCTCTTAGACATGGTTCCCAGCCTCGAGTTCATGGACTACAACATATCAGATGAGGCATAGTTCCATGAACTAGTCTTTGATGCTTACACAGAAATCCTTGAAGGAGGGAAGGTGGTCACCAAGCCATGATCTAAACCCATCCACAAATCAGGGATTATGACATTATTGGATATCCCCCACTTCAGGCACAGCCTAAACATCAACTCATGTGTTCTATTCTTACTCAGCAAGTTGCATGGAGGATTCCTCTAGCTAGACTACACATACCAAGTCAACATAAATGCAATACACCAAGTCTCGGGCCTTGCCAAAACATGGGAGGATCATATTGACGTGGTAGCGGCACGAGACGCCTCACAAGAAGAGGTGTATAGAAAGTATGATACACCTAGATGAATGAGAGGAGTGGTTATTTCATCTATCAATGATGGTTGAGTTCATTTCACCACACAGGTACTTTCCTGTAAGATGATGCGCAAGTGCTAGAAGGATGAGTGCCTAATAGGGGTAATCCTAGAAGTAGAACAATGTGTTTGGGGCATCATGATGTGTTGGTCTCAATACTTGATGAACTAGTTCATCCAAGACTGTGCAGATTTGCAAGACCACTTCAAGGAGTTTCATTATAGTTGGGTGTTAATCCTTCTCACAATGATAGTGTGGTAGCCACCACCGGGCTAGGAATACAACACCCAAGTTACTCGATATTTCTTTGTGGCCAAATTCAATGAGCTACAATATAACAAGGACAAGAATGTCCTGTGTGAGAACAAAATGGCTTTCCATCTATGGTACACTGAAATGATTTAGGTGACTATGGAATCCTTCTGCATACTACGCAATCTCATTGATATGAGGATTATCTTCTATTTGGATGTGATTTTCATAATGTTTTCATCATCCCACTCACATATCCGCAAAATCCTATCGAAATCCTCCCTTTTTTCATTACCAAGGACGTCATTCAAAATGTGGTCGCGTAGTGGTTAGAGTCATTGTGGCCCATGCCAGACGAAGACTTCGAGATCTTGGAAACATTGACCAAGAAGAAGCTTAAGCAGAAACAAGCAGAAGAAACCAAAGGGGCGAGTAAATAACTAGAGCTCCAGTGGAAGTGGTCTCAACCAGCCACATGGAAAACTCCACCCAGCAAGGGAAAACAAGCATGCACTGCATCAATCCCAACCACCAATTCTAGCTCAGCAGGGCATGCATCTAGCCTGTCATAGCCTACTAGTGACTTGCCCATCGACGAGGAAGCCCCCTCTAAGATGCCCATGAAGTCCACCAAGTGCAAGATACAAACCATTTAGATGGAGGACCAAGAAATAGACACCAACGCTCTAGGGAAGGGGTCAAGGCCTCCCCACCACTAGTTCAAAGCATCATCAAGGTGCTCCAATCCAATTTGGAAGTGTAGCATTTGTTGCATCAGGAGTTGTCACAATAATTGGGTGAGCTTTATTGCGCAATCAACATTGCTAGATCGTTGGCCAACCCCAAGTCCCAAGAACAAATGGTTGTAGGTAGCACCACTAACGCTACATCACTATGCAATAGTACATAAAAGAGGGTTATGTAGCTAAACCCATTAGCCTTCACAGACTATGAGGAATCCACCAATTCAGAGCCTCCATAATTTCCTTATGTGGAGCTGGACTTGGTGCAGGTACCTTCAAAGGACCTGCAAGTATTCATGGCAGAGATAACAAATAAATTAGGAGACATAAATCATGCAATAAGCCAGTCCTATACATAACTGCAGCAGAGACATGCATAGGAGATGGTTGGGCACCAAGAAACCCAACAAAGACATGCGCAGGATATTGTTTTGCACAAGGAAGTCCAAGAATTCCATGAATTAGAGGTGGTTTCACACACATTGTTGATCAGTGCAGTGGATGAAGTATACGTGCAAGTCCCCGGTATGGTTGAAGAAAATTCTAACCTCCCAGTGAAAAACAAACTCAACAAGGTGAAGGAAGTTGTCCAAAAATTGTAGGTACATAATGCAGAGCTTGAGGAAAAACAGAAGAGCACCCCACCATTAGATCAGGTAGATTTGCAACAAAATATTGCTACCATAGAAAATATTTTTCACCAAGGACAAGAAAACATGGAAGGGTTCTCGGGGGTAGTTGATTACAACTTCCAAATCTAGACTCACCTACAGAATGCCCTAGAAATCATCACAATCAAATATCGCCTACGTGCAAGTGAGGCATAGATCAATGAAAATAATCAAGCATTAACCTCCCTTCCACCTACAGAACACAAGGAGGCTATGACAGAGATATATGGCCTTCACTAACAGATTGCATCTACTCACGTTGATCAACATATGATGTAAGCCATTGTTTTGGAAGCATAATAGCATGCCCAAAAACACCATTATGCACTCACAGATGCACATGCAAGGGCAGGACCAGTGATAGAGTTGGGCGCACAAATCAAGCCTACAATTGGTTCGACCACACTGATAGAGGTTGACATTTTTTTCCACAACACGTAGGAACTAGTGGAGATTTTTTATTAGATCGATTTTGAGTTCCAAAAATCCATCACCAATCTAATGAAGAAGGTATCATCCATCACCTTTGTTGCATCGCAATAAATCTCATTGGCTTGAAGACGAGCCAACTAATAGTGTTGGGGGCCTATTGGCACCCTAAGTGTTGGCAGACCACGTGCGCACCAAAATTTTTAAGTGTTGGCAGACCACGTGCGCACCAAAATTTTTATATTACGCAGTGCCAATATTCAACGTGCGCCAACCAGTCTATTGTACCTATGCCAACCACTTTGCAGTGTGTGTGTCGCTGGCACCATGCAAGAACTTTTAATTGTTTTGTAACTATATCACACGTGCACATCCAATCATGATCATTTTTAATGACTCCTAACTATTTTGTAACTGACCAATTGGTCTTGCTTAAGGTTGTTAATGAGTTGGCATATTTGTTATGATTGCCATGCTTATGTAGAGATAAAAGGGATGCATGTGGCTAGTAATGTTGGTTCATTATTGAGTAATGGTTCAGAGTTTGGTCATTTATTGTAGAGCATTGTTCATTATAATTCATAGCTTTATTGTAATATGAGAGAGAAAGTAGATCGATATCTAAGTCTCTGGTCTCTGATTCAAGCTTAATGAATCACTAAGAAGGCTATGACCCTTTTATGTGTCTGAATTTCTATCTGTGATTAATAAGTGGAAGCATGAGACCCACTTGGTACTCCTATTATGAGTTTTGTTATGAATGAATGCTTGTTGTATATGTTCACTTGCACGTTACTTATATGAATGTTGATATGAATGAATAGAATATAATGCATAGCTCTGAGCTAAGTGTTTCATGTCTATATTGTTCCTTCATGCAATGCACAAATAATATATCTCTTTGATTCTCATGGCATCTCGGATGAGACCTTATTTAGTCCTTGAATATTGAATATTCTCATGGCATCTCGGATGAGACCTTATTTAGTCCTTGAATATTGAATATGTCGATGCCAATGGGGTATTTGTTGGTAAAGTCTTTCTAACCCTGGGTCTGAAACCCCGAGCCAACAAGGAGAAATAATTTTTCCATCCGAGTCTTTGAAAACTCCACAAATGCTTGTAGGTCCAAAATTTCCTATTGATGCTCCATCAAAGTTTAGCTTGATAATTCTTACAAGAGGTGGGTACCAAGAGTACACTATCCATGTTTGTGGGATATTTATCTTGAATATCAACATTTTTTTTCGAAGGTAGTTTAGGTAGATAAATGAATTTCTTGGAAACAATTTTAGTGTCTTCAACCCCTAGGTTTCATGTCAAACTAAGCATTTATTTTTACACATTTTTGGATTCTTTAAATTTTTCTACTAAATTTTTTTTTCTAGCTCTCTTGACAAACATAGAAATAGATGCATGTAATGTGGATGTGTAATACTCAACCACTACTTCCTCAACTAGTACAGAGTTTTTTGAAAATTCATTTAGAATGGTGGTCAAACATTGGTTGAAATATTTTATCCATTCCCTCTTATCCATCTTAATTGTCATTAATTATTTTAAAAGTGCAGTTGAAGTAGATTCATCACCAAACTTACCAATGAATGCTTTTTCAAAACCATCCAATTTTTAATGGATCCTACATGTAGGTTAAAATACCATGTAGAAGGATTGTTTTCAAAAGTATAAGGGAGAAATCTGCATACAATGTCTTCATGTTCCACATTCATTAACGGAATAGCCAATTTTTTTTATGTGATCTTCTAGTGAACCTGATTTATCAGGGTCAAATTTTGGGAGTATGTGCACTTGATGTTTAGGAAGACAAGGGAGATATCTTGCTATATTAATGGCATCTTGGCTCTTCAAATAAGACTCTAAGGTTAATTTCTTTCCATTTAAGCCATGATAGCTATCTAGTAATTTTGTTGGTAATTAAATATGCACATCAATAAATGAAACACACAAATAAGAAAGGGACACTGGGAATTTACACTCAAGAAACTCCTAAAGGGGAAATTATATTCACTAATTACAATCCCATGTGTGTTTCTATAGTGCAATTGGGTCCCTTATATAAATTTAGGTGACCATAACAATATGTCATAATAATATATTCAATTCAACCATCTTCACAATTATCTCCAATAATGTCTCCATGAATCACTCAACTCATTCCATGATATCCTCATCCTTATCTTCTCTCCTTGTCCTCATCTTTGATTACAATATTTTCATTATATATCACAAGTAGGAGTTGATCCTTCACACTCCCCCTCAATGAATACTTGTGATTCAATTATCTTCTTTCTTTTTTCACTGGTCCAATCTTCATTATCTTCTTATGTGCTCTTCATCTTCAATCTTCTTCACTATTCAATCTTGTGTCTTTTATTTTCATCTTATGTCTTTTGAAATCTTCATATTTGGTTTTATTCATTATGTGTCTTTAATGTTCTTCAATTTTTATCTTGTACTTGAAAATATAATCATCATGTTTGTTAAAGTCCACTTAAAAAATTTACCATCCACCGGAATATATAGGTCATTAGTCATCATATGTGTCGGTTATCTAGGAAGCTTCTTCTTCTGCATGGTTCATAAACAATTATTGAATCACAAACATTCATACATGTACGTTTTACTTCACATGCATCATCATCAATCATCATCATGGGTTTTCTTTGGCTTACTCGTAACCACATCTTAATTTTTTGTGGGCTACCCTCAACCATTATATCCTCTAGGTTTTTGTGAATTACCCTCAACCATTACAATTCTCAAGTGGTTTTTGCTTACAATGAATCATACATTACTTCAAGTGGTTTCGGCTAACCACAAACCTTCATTTGTCATGATAATTATTTTTTGGTTTACCACGAGCCATCAACAATCAAGTTATGGGAGTATTCTTGCCTTAACACAGCTTACATTTATCATCGTTCATCTCAGGTACATACAATTTCAAATTTTATTTGAGGCTAATATATCCATTTTATAGGACCATGACCATCTTATTTTCCATCATAGAAACACTATCAAGGAATATCATCAAACTTCTTAAGGATTTTGTTTTCTATGGATTTACTTCAACTGCATTTTCATCTCAATTATTGACATAGGGTAATTTTTTCATTACTTGTTATTACCTTTCTAGTGGATACTTCTTCTTTACTTCACTTTCCCTATGCTTCTTTTGCTCATGTTCTTCTTCTTTCATCTTGTCAAATTCTACCTCTTGTTGTACTTCATCGAGAGTTTGTACTCTACTTCTTTTGTCTTCTTCTTTCATCTTTCTTGATGTCTTCTTCTTCTTCTTTCATCTTCTTCTTTCATGGAGTATGCATCTTCTTCTTTATTTCATCTTGCTTACACTTTCCTCTATTGTCTTCTTCTATCATGGAGAGTACATCTCTTTATTTCCTCATATGTCTTGTTCTTTCTATACCTTACATAATTTCTTGGAGCGATATCAAGGTCCAACAAGACGACCTGTCACCTTGGTTTGGAAAACTTAATTAACATGTCAATGTAATGATTTCACATAACTTGACATTATTTATTTTGACAATGAATTTAAACTTTGGCTTCCACTCCAATGTTGACTTTATTTTACTAGCTTTGTCTTGAAAAACTTTCAATAAAGACTTTGTATCATGGACTTTGCACGACTCTTACCAATTACAACCCAATACCAACAATCATGACTTAATAACATCGATTACTTTAATTGAACTCTTTACGTCAATAAATATTGTCTTGACTTTGACTCTTTGACTTTCTATATAATTAATTGAAACTTTAACATCTTTACATTTTGAAGATGAGCAAGAACTCAATACAACAAAGTCATTTTCATTATCAATGACAATTTATTTTAACCAACTCCTTACACAACTTAAAGAACACTCTTGTAGTGATTACATTACAAATTTTTCATGATGTGGGGACCATAAAACTCAATGAAAAATGCATATTCTACAATTTTAAGAATGAACTATGTGGCCATCATATAACCAAAGTATCATTTTTCTAGATACGAGGTGACCATGCATTTTGTAGCCTTCTAAAATTTCAATATCAAATCTTCGAAAATGCTTACACTTTATAAAAATAACATCCTCCAAAGTGCCAATATAAGTGTCATTGTGTCCAAAACATTGCAACTTAGAATTAACCATTTATTTGTTTAACTTGAAATTTACCATGATCACTAGTTTTAGTATGCACAAATGTTGTAGGTAGAAATCAAAAGCTCTTTTTGAAAACCAAGTACTTCAATTATACGGATTTAACCACTCAATTTTTTAGATCCAATATTTTTTGGTTGGATTTTAAGCAAAACTAAACTAGATAAAAATCCAAAACATAAAACATTAGAGGATGGAAAAGTACATGCTACACAACCATTTCTAAATTATATCCTCTGACCGACCATTTGTACGAGAAAATCTAAAATATATCAGCTCTTTTTGCAGATCGGGCCTTCCTCGAAGTCTCCAATTGTACAATCGTACTAATAATACACATGTAGTTTAGAGAAATAAAGTTTGTTCTTCTTCTACATAATTGTATAGATGCTCCTGGGCTACAACTGTTGTGCTTGAGACGATCTATGTAACTTGGGCTCCCATTCACAGCTCAAGATCCAACATAATTATGATGAGTAGAACAACCTCAGTAAGGAGAATTAAAACACTACAGTGAGTAGCTCTTCAGGACTAGACTCTCCACGTTGTCTGTAATGCACTAGACAAATCCTTCAACTATTTGGCCTCTTCCCAAATAATTCTACAAATAACATGCATTCCATTTCTTTGATCAATGACTTCTAACGATGAGTGAGTGTTATTTTATGAGCAACCATTCTAATTTTTTTAAGGATCACTTCCACTTGTATTGAATCTTCATCAAATTAAGCCAAAGAATACGAAGAAAGGTAGAGAAAATCACATATTAAAGGCAAGGATGATAATCCTTACAACTCCATTAGTTCATCTACAAATTTAGAGGGAGAAACCATAACTAGTTACCTTGAAAAATGAATGCCTCGCTCGGTCGAGTGAAACTGTGCTCCTTTCTCTCTTTATTTTTGTTTTCCATGGGTAGGAGCAATTATCAGCACGATCGGAAGAACGTGATGCATGTCTCACACTGCCACTTTCAAGGAAATGGATTTATGGGGCCACGACAGTGTTATTGCATTAATGCATTCTTTTGTAACTTGAAACTCAACTTTTACCATTCAACCTTGTGCATATCTTCGATAATGCCTTTGGAGACCTCCCAGTCAATTTTCCAGAGATCTTGACTGAAGTCTCATGTTTCTAGAGACTCTTAAAAATTCCCCAAATTGTTTGAAATCTTTGAATGTTGCTTTCACTATCTATATTACAACTTTATCCACTATGATTCAAGCATACTATTTATCACATCTACATAAGCTTTTTGAGAGCCTAGTCCTCATGATTGCTATGAACTTTTCTAATAACTCGTTTATTGTGGCATCACCATCAAATCACAGTACATATCAACATAGATATCAAACATCCAAATTTTATTTGATCTAGAGGCAGATCTAGATTGTCCATTATTGAAACGAACATCTAAGGGACACTCGGAGTTTATACTCAAGAAACCCAAAAGGGTGCCTTTTTATTGTACAATTAGATCATTTTATATAACTTAAGGTGATCATAATAATATGCCATAATAAGATATTCAATTCAACCATCTTCACTATTGTCCCCAATAATATCTCCAAGAATCATTCAAATTGTTCCATGAGATCCTCATCCTTATCTTCTCTCCATTTCCTCATCTTGGATTACAATGTTTTCATTATATATCACAATTAGGAGTTAATCCTTAAAATTTCACAACCATATCTAGCAAATTCGGTGTCTATATCGAGGTTTGAGGAACTTGAAGAATGAGAGGATGAAATTCGATGACTTGGTGGAATTGTGTTTGAAGGTTGGGGAGTCTCATCAAAGGTGAGGTCAATCATATTATCTATAGTTTCAACTATGGTTTCTTCATTAGTCTAAATGACACTCTTATTAACTCTCTTTCATCTAGGAAGTGATGGAGCAATGGAGAACTTGTCTATTTTCTTAGCATATGTCCAGATAATATGAGGAAACTAGTTAAATTATTGAATGAGAATTGTAGTGATCCTTAACCCTTAAACTTGAAATATGCACCAAGTAATACAGAGATAATAAGTGTAGAAAACTAGATACATGAGACAATAATATAAACGATGCAAATTAAACCCTTGTATTAAATATATTCATAATAAAAAAGCAGTGTTCACTTGCCTCTTAAGGTGGAACGAACTTTCACTGAGAAAAGCTCCAAATACAACAATACTCCACAAACATCAGATATCCTTCTAACTCTTTAAATAGAAATTTCAATAGTAAAACCCTAAATAGTCATGGTACCATCATTAATGAGTATCAACCATCTAGTGGGCATTATTTAATAAAGATGACTTGTTTACATTAAATAGTTATCCACTACTATATAATGGGCCTTATTCAAAGAATATGGTTGCATACATTAATTAACTAAATCTTAGGTAGACTAAAGTACGAAGGTTAGGGTATGACCCTACCATGCCCTCTCCCTTCAAAAAAAGCATTGTCATCAAGACTAGAGACGAGGAAATTGATAAATAATCATTGTTGGTTCTCATGTGGCATCTTCTACATGCATATCTTTCCACTAGATACACACATATCGAACTGTACACTAGTGTTGATCAACACTCATTGATCAATGTTTATATTCCTTAGTATGTACATGGTCATTTTTCATTTTTTCGTATATATCCCATAATTGTCATTTTTATATAATGTGGATTGTGGGGAGACTACCACTTAGCCCATAGGTCCGCAAGTCTACAAGACCCATACTTAGTTTCTTTTTCATTTTCTTTCACTACTTCAAAAATCCAGAACTTAACCATTTCTCCAATTTGCAGGAGTCCCATTGCGAGAGTAAAATAATGCTTCGAAAGGTCTAAACCTCACAACCCTACAACCCTCATAAAGCACTCCCCACTTCCGCATCACTCATAATGAACCTCTTTCAATACTTAGCCAATTTTGTTGATTATGGATGCGGGAGTCCTTCCCTCATCTCCACCTTCCATCCCATCCCGCACTTTGCATCCCACATTTTCACTTACTCCAAAATGACCTGCATATTTCTGAAGCTTGTAGAATTGATTGTTTTGGTACTTAATATATTTCTTGATTGTGGATGCGGGAGTCTCCCTCATATCTCCCCTTCCATATTTTGCATCCCACAACCCACAATCACTAAAATGCACTCTCCATCACTCACTTTACACCTCCATACTTAACTAGTTGCCATTCATCCCAGTACGTATTTGCATTCCCCGAGAACATTTATGATTCTATCGCTACATCATCCAACGCGCAATATGAATTAAAATGGTTATTTAATAAACATGATTCTTGTAAAATCCTCGCCTTAAATCCTAATCACATCATGCAATTAACAATTTTGAACTAAGAGCTACAACGTGTGACAATAAGACAATATGTGGAGGATTTAGTAATAAATTAAATCCTCATTGTAAACTCTTGCTTCGATAGAACCACCACATTTTCATTTTAATCAACCTATGCTAAATATGCCCAATAAGAAAAGTGAACTCTATTGGGGAGACACTATGAATACACTAGGATGTGAGAACCATTCATTTCAGTGGTCCAAGGCATTCAAATGGTACTTAGCACTTTCACTTGAAGAGAAAAGTTTGAACAAAGTTTGGGTTTATGGGATAGCGTTGGTCGGATGTATGCGAGAGGTATCATATTTTAAGGAATTAATTCTCTAGTGCATGGATAATTTCAATAGTGAGAAGAGGGTAATTCAATTGTAAGGGAAGATACCTATTTCTTTAGCACCCACAGTGTTCAAGAGGATGCTCATGCTCCCAGAGCCAACCATGACATTCAAACAATTCCTGAAGGCAAACCATGGCAGAACAAAAATCGTAGAGAGATTTCTCCCAAGGCCGTCAAACTACTCTGAAAATTCTGCCCAAATAAAGTTATGTTCTCTGAGATACCCCTATCTTCCGATCTCTGAAAATTCTGCCCAAATAAAGTTATGTTCTCTGAGATACCCCTATAAATATCTTGCATGGATGTTCGTTAGAATCATCGAACATGATTCCATGTCCTCTATCCTGAAATATGTTTTGTATGTCTTGCACCTCTTAGTTCATGAGGATGTTATGTTTGATTGGGCTCTTATCACCTTGAGCAAAGTTTCTTTTCAACTTGGAAATTTTTGAAAGACCAAAAAAATATTTATGGGTTCTTATTTGATTTTTGCAATTGCATACTGTCACATTTTTTAAGACTTGCCTCGCGCAAGAAATGCAGATTTTGGTAAGGACCCAATTCAATTCTGGTATCCAGCACTGTGGAAACACAAATCCCTGTATCATTTATATGAACTTCAAAATCCCTTTTTGTCTAACTTTAAAAAACTAGTATATGATCCTACCACATCGAGATTGTCTATCAAATTTGTTGCCTTTCTGGAAGGGAAAGGGGTTTTCGAAACTTTTGACGATTTTAGTTTCATAAGACTGTATGGTTTTCAAGGAAAACCTTCTCTACTTTCTTTCTATGTATCTGACAAATTCTTCACCATTGAATTATGCGAGCAATATAAGTTATGGGCACATTTCTTCAATGAGAAGTGGAAGACGCATTTCATTTCATTGCCCTAGATAATTGGAGAGATCATAGTTAAAAATATCTCTCATTTGGATGAACTTGATATTCAATTTGATAACTTTAAGTTGAGAGAAATTTATGAAATTCAGGGCTTTGACCCCAGTGAATTGTTCATAGTATACATGTATGTCGTTGGTTATGGTACATCATTTACAAATTCTATGCAATTTAAAGTGGGAGGAGGGGATAACCAAAACCCTCTAGGAGTCATTCCCGAGAAAATTCACGATGATCTTGATACACTAGTTAGTACAAATGACCAATATAAATAGAGGGGAAGAACCAAGAGAAGTGGTAACCCTAACTCCGGCTCACCCAATATATCACAAAGAAGCTCTTTAGCAAAGGAAAGAACTCGGGGAAGGAGTGATAAACAAAAGAGTTCTCGTTCTGGAAATTCTGGTGATGGAGGGGACGAGAACCCTTCTAAAGAAGATATCGTAAAATCACACACTGCCCTTGTACAACTAAAAAGGAAAAGAGATGTAATCCAAAAGGGAGGGAAAGGAGTTCATGAATCTAACATGAAAGTGGACACTGTAATAGGAGAGACTAACTAGTATGAGCAAAGACCGATTGAGAACAGAGAAACAATAGATGAATCGGCTTGTCAAAAGCCAATAGTCTTTGAAAAAGAATCTATCACAGTGCACCATGCGACCTTCAACAGAAATTCCAAAAAATTGTTAATTGAGAAAATTAATTTGAAAAATAAAAAAAGTTGTTGAGAAGTGGAACTCAGAAATTGA
>CBVK0104161843.1:0-20103 GCA_900067695.1 Picea abies
AAGGGGATTTGGTCCTTTATAATAACCGACATGTTTAATCTGCAATGGGGATTGATCCAATGAATAATATATCAAATAAGAATAAGAATACACTTTGCAGTTACATTATTTTAACACATAACAATACTGTGAAGAATGGTCATGAATGAGGGAGTGAGAGGTCTCTTTTATAGCTTGAGAGGCCAAAGAGACCTCTCTTGGATCTTTAACACTTGTCAAAAATCCAAGGGAATGAGACAACTCAACCAATGAGGGCGTGAACTTTTAGGTTGAGTGAGGAATGGAATGTGGGGATGAGAGGAGGGTGAAGTGACCATCAAATGAAGGCACATTGGTTGAAGGAGAGGCCCATGTTTTGCCTTCAGGCAAACGTCCCATATTTTGCAAGATGTTTCCACTTTCCAACAAGTGTTTCCACTTTTCCTCAAGAGGAAAAGCACAACTCCAAGAGGAAAGTGTGAGGTTTAGGAAGGAGTGTGGGTTGAGTGTGTAAGACACACTCCTAGAAGTATTGTGGAGGTTAGAGGAAGGGCGCACCTCATGAAGAGGGGCCCACGCTTCAATTTAAGGGAGATTCTAAGTCTCACGTGGGAAGGAGGCACAAATCCCAAGGGGGATTTAATTAAAGAGTGAGTTATGATGTGGGTAAAGGCTAGGAAAAGGGGTTGGGTAGGTTAGGGAGTCTCTCTCAACCACATTTCATCTTAACTTTAACTCAATTGCCTAATTATTACAAAATTGACATTTTCCCATGTCTTGGGTTTAGCAATTAAAATTGTTTTTATCTGACTAAGACTCCTAAGTGGACAAAACCCTAGCAAAACTTGTCCGACTGAGCCGAAACTTGGTCCAAGGGTGTAGGCGGTCTCATTCCATTTATTTTGAGTACAAAGACCCCTATCAAAAACCCAGGGACCTAGCTTTTACAATTTTTCATCAGAATTAATTAATTAATTAAAATCCCAACCTTAGGAAATTTTAATTAATTAAAAAAAAAACTATCTAGACTCGACTAAAAATCATGAAACTTTTTGTGTTGCCTTGCATGGTCATTTACATCATTCCTAAACACTAACTACCAGAGGATGACTTCATTAGAACGTCTTTCACCGCTTTGGAGGATTTATTGCTAGTGGGAGTGAAAAACTCAAGGGAAATTAATAAGGCTGGTTAGGCCAAATTAACCTCCCGAGGATAAAAAACACTCAGTGAAAGGGACTCTTCTAATGAAGAAATCCTAAGGTAACTGGCCTAACTATGATCCATGCTGACCTATTACATTATAAACCCATGCAAGGGTGCGGAAATCCCACTTACAAAACTATGTGCTGGAGCAAAAAATGCCCTGTAGAACCAAAAATTCTTTGACTTGTTTGCATCTGTTGATGCATATCTTCATGTTACATGGAGTTGACCCCCTAGTTGAATAGGCGGTCAACAGGGCCTTGTATAAGACCATTCATATTCGGTAGATCCCCCTCTAAAATAAGAGCCTACAAATATTTAACAACATATTTATCCAAGGCAAAAAGACCTTGACTACGAGCATGAGTCATCTAATCAATTCACCCTCTGCAATCATCATCCCATAAATCCTTCTGAATAAAAGGCCATTTTTTAAGCCTTTTTGACTAAAACGATAGAATGTTGGAAATACTTTGCCCAAATATATCACACCTTTTCCTTCTCCCCCAAAAATCCCAAGACAACCAACTAGCCCCTTGCTTACAAGCCTCAAAAGAGTTAAGCCATAGAAACCCTAAAGTCCTGCAGAGACCCAATCATATCACAAAGTTCAATCTATCCATGTATCTTACCAATGTGGCTACTATGAGGAATCTTGTAAGTGGGAACATTTCCAAAGCCATTCCCTTCAAGACGTCTGACAATTTAAGTTGCTACTAGAATCATCCCATGCATAAAAATATCCAAGAGACCAAGCCTGCCATCCTTAGGGGCATAGCACAAAAGTGCCAAGGGACGAAAAATTACCCTTCTTAGCTCCCTTAAACTTAGTCCAGGGAAATGCTATCAAAATCTTCTCCAACTTCAATCCAAACATACATGATTGAAGGAAACTTGCATGATGAATAATACACGTGACTAGCTTGTAGAATTCTTGAAATAATGGTATGATTTCCAACAAAGGAAAAATCCTTGTAATGTTAGCACTTAGGTTCAACTAAAGCTTGTCAATGCACCAATCCCACAGATTGGATAAGGTGAAAGACCATCCCCAAAGGACATGCCCAAATAATGGAAGATATCCATTGGTCGCACCCTCCTCCAAGACCATTCCAACGAAGCAAGGGCTACATAAAGTCCAATCAACCAAAACTCAATTTATACTCATGGACAACAACACATGAAGTCATGCAAAATGTGTCTAAGCACCTCATTGAACCAAAATACATTGGAGCATCCCTTGCATCTTGGCCGCACTAGCATTCCATTTGTATCTGCACGTACTTCGAGGATTCTTTTAACATAATAGATCCTATAATGGAAAATTAGGTGACCTAGGAGGAGTCTCATGATGAATCCTATGATGTATAATACTCTAAAATCCAAAAGAAATTAGAAAAAATAAATGAAAAGGAATAATAAATACATATTAGATGTTTTGAAGATTTTGTAATATATAAAAAGTGATACTAATATTTTCTGTATCTGAGTAATGCAGGTGTGTATATAACCTCAAAAGTGTTTATATGCATGCCCACACATCCATATATCGATTGGTTTAGTATATTTAATGTATACAGGTGCGTACATACACTTTTAAAAGTCGCAGCTAGTTAAAGTCATAGGCCATAAATTGAGCAAGGCTATAGGATCTTGCTTTTATTGTTTGTCATAAAATGTGGAAACTTATTAAGATTTTGGATAGGCAACTCTTTATAGATGAATCATCCCTTAACCTCTATTTGGTAAAACTTCTCTTTAGTAAGACGAAGCACGCATAGAATAAGTAAATTAAGAAATTCATGAGATATAGTACCAAGAAGGCCTTTGACAGGCTTATTTATATGCTGTCATAATAACTGGAAGGCCTTTGACATGCTTATTTAAAAGCTGTCATAATATATACTAAGAGACAGAGATTATCAATACATGATGTAGCCACCATACCTGACTACCGATAAAAATGAATATCACTCTAATCAGAACAGCTTGGCATGAATGCCCATTTGGCGCTGAATGGTGTTTTTAAGGAAATAACACCTAAAAGGTCAGGCAAACATGTCTCAAGCCTCAATCTATCTGACTTATCCCTCACAACAACACACAGAGAAACTGAACTCTACCATCCTCGTTAACTTAATCTATGATCCTTTCCAGTTTTATAGATAACTCTTGAACCAAGCAAAAGCCAAAGAGTTAATGGCAGTTCAAACTTAAGAGGTCACAGATGGTTCCCGTTTTATACATAACACTTGAACCAATCAAAAGCCAAAGAGTTAATGGCAGTTCGAACTTAAGAGGTCACAGATGGCCACAATATCCGCATAGCACAAGATCAAAAGGACCAATAATGTTGAGGGTATGTTTGCATTTCTCTGGCCAACGCACAAGTCAATTCCTCTGCTTTTTCATCCTGACCCCCAGCAAAATTGTAAACACGGAAAGATAACTGAAAAGTCCTCCATAGCATCTGCAAGCATCTTCGCAAGCGATTGTCATTATGTGCAGCCTTCGTGTCACCAACAACTCTACATGGCTCTGCTTTGGTTGTCTTGCTCTCCTGTGGTAAAACACAAGTACAAAACTACCACTTATCAAGATTTATGGCCTAGCAAAAATTTTCAAATTGAAGCAGGAAGCTTCCTAACGGACTGTACACTATTTGATGACTAATAAATCTTAACTTTCTCAGATAAATAACTGATTTATAAACAAGATTAGATATCCTTCACTGACCTCCAACGCTAAAGCTATACAGCGAGAAGAAACATCAACCATTGATTCCTTGATGCGAATAAGTACATTGAAATCAAAGAAGATCTTATTTCTCTCAAAGAGTTTTGATTCTTCATCCTTAATCCGCTCCAATGCTTCCACCTCTATCTTGATCTGCAGAAGATTTTAACTCTAAATATTTTGACAACTAAGTTTGATAATTATATACAATAATGCTGTAAGAAAGTGAAACTAGAGAATTCCTGAAATCAAGCATTTATAGTAACAAGATAACATTACTAATTTAAGCATTCAGTCTAGACCTCCCAAGCCACGGTGAGAACATGGGTGTCTAATAAGCACGGGGTTATGTTTGAGCCCTGAGCTTCACCAGAATCAAAACATAGATAAATGTTATGTAGCACTGGTCAATTTTCTTCAACTGGGCATTCTGCCAATACGAACTAAGGGAAATATTGGTACTTTGCTTCATGCAGGTTGTTAGCTACTTTACAATTAGGCAAAGTTCAATTTAATTTAGTCACATTTCGACTTATCAGATTATAGTGCAGACATGGAAAGTTATGGATCTGTTGATTGTTGAATTTAGCTTGATTTAACAGGGAGAAATGGCCCGAGGAAAAGTGAAAGCTTCACTTTAACTCATCCAAGTAGCACATGACCTCAAGCATATTGTTCCCTAAGTTTGATGCCTACATAGAGCCTTGTTAGGGTTGAAACCTGAGCTTTCTGGTTTCTTGAAACCAACTTCTTGCAGTAACAAGATAATAAGATTTACAAATAGCAAAAATGAAACTTGCTTCATTTACCTTGTCAAAGTAGCTTGTGACCTTATCAAGCTGCTGAGACAATGGAGTTGCAAGCTGCCAGGTATTAAGATGATTGACTATAGCACTTAATTTAGAATAAAGTGTTGCTGTAGACCGAACTACTTCCAGTTTTTTGGTTGGGAAACCTTCAAACTTCGCCAAAACCTATGCATCACTAAACATGGTCAATAATCTTTGTAAGGCAGACAAATTTAGAAAGAGTCTTGAAAGCTTAAATTGTAATTTTAGACTCTGAAGTGTTGTTTTTTTGTTCAAACAAATACTATCTATTCATTCCATCTGCTGACCTGGGTTTCGTCTATCAGCTCCTCAAGTTGAAGTTCAACATGGCGATGAAACTTCAATAATTCATCCATATTTCTTGTTTCAAAGCATTCAATAGCATGCTTCATCTCCATAATCCGGGTGGCAAAGCGCTGTACATCTTCTTGTATCTGCTGAAAATAAGATGACCTGCATTGGAAACAGAAATAAAATATCAAGCCATTTTCACCCTGAAACCTGCAGGTCAGCAATTCTAGAACCCTGGGATTCTTGTTCTGATTGGTTTAATATATTAGTGTGTGTGCACTTAAAAAGTACAACCTGAGTCCTAAGATAAGGGAACAAAATTGCAGAAGGAACAAAATTGACCTTCTAGTTATTTCTGCAAGGGCTTCAGCCATGCCTTGAGAACTGTTATTGCTGCCACCAGAAATCAATTTTCTGCGAGCTTGTGATGATTTGCATGTTTGGCCAGCCCCCTCCACTTTACCCTTCAAAACTCTATAGAGGTTACCTATTTGACTTGATCTCTTCAACTTTGTATTTGATCTCCTTGGGCGCAAAGCTTTGTTGGCATTCGAAGGTGGTGGAGGTGGAGGTGGAGGCGTGGCCAGCACCATGGGTGGAGGCACAGGAAGAGATCTAGCTGGTACCACAGGTAGAGGTAGAGGTGGAGGTGGAGGTGGAGGTGTGGCCGGCACTATGGGTGGAAGCAGAAGAACAGGTCTAGCTGGCACCATGGGTGGAGGTGGAGGCGGAGGTGGGGGAGGAGCAGTTGACACCATGGATGGAGGTGGAAAGATCAGATTTGCAGTTGTATTGTGGTTGGAATTGACACATTCATTATGCTTGGAGTTTTCAAATGTACATTGGCAGTCAGGATTCTCACTGGTAGACAAGTTAAGATCATACATCCTCTTTCCAGGATTTCTGGGTTGATCTCTTGCAAGAGGAAGGGTGTCAATATTGGCACGAAGGTCCTTGAAAGAAATTGGATGTGAATTACCAGAAACCCGAATTTTTGGAAGGCAAAATAAAGGTGGAGTGAAAGCATTCACAAAAGTACCAGTCTTTACTGATTTTTGGGTGCTCTCTGGCAAAACTGACGTCGGGGTAAGTGGAGCTTCTTCGCTATAAACCTTGCTTTTTAGATTTAAATCATACCAAGAATCCTCACTTTCCATAGGTTGTGAAGATTCTGAAGAGTCTGAAATCTCATAGGATGCTTCACTCTGGCATTCATCATCCTCTCTCATCTCAAGTACACGCCTTGCCCTCCTACTTATCTCATCCAGCTTCTCAAAAATCTTTTCACCTGCACACCAAAGTCCAAAAATTTTGCTTAATACAGTTTTTCTCCCCAATGGATAAAGTAAATCCTAAACAGAACTTAAGAATAACTTTTCAATTTTAGAATGAGGGCGATGAAAAGCATTTCAGGTACTAGATTTTGGTAACAGCGTGAAAGTCAGACCAGTGCAGAGCTCAAAGGCAAGCAGTGGCAGCGACCTGACACAATCAATGGCAGCAATTCCACCACAGACCCTGGACATCCCAACATTCAAGGATGCGGTCACAGGGGCAGAAAAATCAAAACAAACAGCAAGTGGAATGGGTGGTGTGGGAAAGGTCCAAGTGGAGGGTGATGCTTTTGGCGAGGATGAACAGCAGAGGAGGCAGAACGACAGCAAGTTTCAGAGTGGCTGTTTGGCCAAAACAAAAGAGAATCCAAGGTATGAGGTCACCTCACGCAATATTGGAAATTATATTCAATACATGAAAGATCATGTAGTAAGAGGTAAATTTATGGATATCTGGCCTTCAAAGAAGGCTCTAATCTGGTGGCACGTGGGTGAAATCCAGATGGAAACCCAAAGGCCAGGTAGATCTGAAATTGGGATCCAAACAATTCTTCATTCCCATTTGTGCCTGCATTAAGGACAGGGGCAAGGTTTTTGAAGAAGGGTCATACTTCTTCAACTTGGCCAAACTACATCTATGATATTGGACTGAAAGGTTTAGCCCAGAAAAAGAGGATTTCACGGAGGTGCCAGTTTGGATTTGAATGTATTCCCTTACCAAAAGAATTCTAGTAGGAAACCCTGGAGGGGATAGGGAACACCCTGGGTGCATTTGTCAAAATCTCAGAAGTAACTAGGAATGGCAATGATTACATTATACCTCCTATGCAAGGATCTACGTTTACATGAATGTTTAAGGTGCCTTACCTGAGTCAAGAAGCATAAATTTTCAGGACTCATAATGGATCCAAACTATGGACTATGAGCACATCCCATTCAAATGCCACAAATGCCATGAGTGTGGTCACCTGTTCAGAGACTACCAATGTAATGCTGAAACCACTCAAGGAAAAGGCAAGGATGATACGGACAAGGAGGGATTTACAAGGTTCCAAGCAAGCACAAACCCGAGAAGAAACCCATCTCAACCAACCACAGCAAGGACTCCAACAGCTTCCAAATTTTGGCTTCTACAAAGGAGGCCGATCCACAAGCAGGGGAGCCATCAGAAATCAAGAGAAGGACCCCAAGACAAGCTCCTTAAAGGAAGACCCTAAACGCCGAAAGACGGAGGCACAAGATTTTAATCCAGGGAAAAATGAAGAAAATCCAAAGAACCAAGATATGGGCATAGAGAAGGAAGCTAACCAGGATTCATAGGAGGACAATACTCAACAGGATATGGACCTGGGACTGTGGAAATCGATCTACCAGCTCTCATAGAAGTACATTGAGAGAAACGCCTAATAAATCCTCCTGAGACTTGACTCCAGAAGATCCAAAGGGAGCTTTTGTAAGGAAAAATGAAGCTCGAAACTCCAAGCCAAGGCCACAATTCAGTGGGAGGATTGGGCAGCTGAACTACCCCACTCAAATCACAAAAAAACTATTGTAGAGGAAAAGAAAAGAGGAAGAAAAACAACCAGAAAAACTTGAAGAAGTTGGTGCACTTCTAGCTGACTCAAGCCAAGCCAAAGGGCTCCCAGAGAAGTATTTCTCCTTCCAAAAAAAAGTTTAAAATGTAAGTCATTTCATGGAACATAAGAAGACTTAATGCCCCAAGCAAACATTGTCTGCTAAAGAAAAGGATTACTAAGGAATTAGCCCTTAATCATAATGTTGCAAGAAACCAAATGTGACCATAGCCAGAAAATGTTGGTGAGGTTGAGAAGTCCTAGCTGTGAATGATGATGGATTCGTAGGAGGCCTAGCCATCGTTTGGGACCAAGGTTAGGACACTCTTGAGGATAGACTTGCATCCTTCAAATTCATTTCAGCTAGCTACAAAGTGATCAGCTATTTGGACTAGGGTTTCATTACCACACCTACGACCCAACTAATCTAGCCCTCAAGATAACTTTCTTGGAATCATTTCAGGGTCTGGGAGAAGTCATTCAAGGGAAATTGTGGATTCTTGGAGTCAACTTTAATATGATCTTCTGTTCAACAGAAAAGAGGAGGTCATCAACAATTAGATGTTGACAGCATAGCATTTAGGGAAACCATCAACAAGCTTAGATTGGTGGACATCCAAACAATTAACGGGTGCCATACGTGGAACAACAAAAGGGGAGGAACATGCCAAATCGTGGTAAGGATGGGTAGGTTCCTGATAGCAGAGTCTCAGAAAAAGGTATCTATAACAACAGAAATCTTACCTTTCTCAAGTTCAGATCATTGGCTGATATGTCTTACATGAGAGAGTACCCACACCTCCAAACCCAAGCCCTTCAGGTTTGAGAAATTCTAGCTTGATCACCCTAAGTTCCTGTAAAATATTGAAATATGGTGGAAGGAAGCTAGTTCAGATTGGGGCATAAGGATGTATTAATTCCAACAAAGGCCAAAGCAAGTCAAGCAAAAAATCAAGAAATAGAAGAAGGAGGTCTTTGGCAAGATTTTCCAAGCCCAGAATTAATTGGAAAAGGAAATGGAAGACTTGCAGGGATCATCCGAGAAGGTAGAACAGAAGAATGAAAATCCCAGGAAGAAATTCTCCACAAAGAGACAGCCATCCAAAAAAAGCAAGAGGAAATCCTATGGAGACAAAAATGTAGAATCTGCTGGCTCAAAGAAGGGGATAAGAACATCATATTTTTCCACAATTCCCTAATCAACAAGAGGCACCATAACAAAATTACCTCTCTCAAGTCACCTACCGGGGAAAAACTAGAAAAACACGAAGACATAGAGCAAAAACTCAAAAATCACTTCAGCCAGTTGTTAACAAAGCCCCTAATATAACGAGTTGTATCCCTGCCCTAATCTACCATTAGAAAAATCTCAGTTTGATGCAAGCAATCTCCTTTGAGGAAGTATCACAAACAGTTAAGGATATGGCCTCTAGGAAATCTCTTAAACCCAAATGGCTTCACAACAGATTTTTTTCAAACCTATTGGCCAGTGCTTGGAAGAGATGTCTGGGTAGTGGAGGAATCTCGCTCATCAGGGAGCAATCTACAAACTTTCAACTCAACGTTCCTTACCCTGATACCCAAAGAGCAGGAGGCCAATACAGTGGATAAATTCTGCCCAATCTCTTTGTGCAACGTGATCTACAAAGTTATAACTAAATTCATTGTCAATAGACTAAAACCCATTATGGCCAAGATCACTTCCCAGGAACAAGGGGGATAAATTGAAGGAATGTGAATCTAGGATGTAATCATAGTATCCTATGAAGCTATTCACTTCTTGAAGACCAATAGATCTCCAGAAGTCATGATCAAACTAGATATGGCCAAAGCCTATGACAGACTCAATTGGAATTTCTTCAAGCAAATGCTCACAGCCTTTGGGTTCTACCCTAAATGGATTTCCTGCATAGGAAACCTGGCTTTGTTGTGTTTTTTCTCGATCATGGTCGATGGGTCCCCTTCCCCTACCTTTAACCCCTCTCAAGGCATTAGGTAAGGTGATCCCTTATCCCCTTTTTTATATATTCTGATAGCGGAAGGCCTTGGAAGAAGTCTCAAGCACACCTTGATTTCAAGCAAGATCAGAGGCATAAACCTCCACCAAGATATTGATCCTCTGACTCACCTTCAATTTGAGGATGACGCTATTTAATGGGTGCCCCTACTATTCGTGAAGCCAAAGCCCTAAAGCAGATTCTGGACACTTTCATGCTGGCCTCAAGTCTCGTATTTACTTCTTTAACACTCTTATGAATATCCAAAGAAACATATTCAAGATTCTAGGCTTTCAAAGAGGATCCCTCCCATCTGAATACCTAGGAGTCCCCCTGGTGAAGAATGCCTTAAGAAATACCTCCTGGGAAGAACTTCTCTCAAGTTATATTCCAAACTGAACAATTGGACATTCATATTTCTCACCTTGCCAAGAAAAATCACTCTCATAAAATATGTACTTCAATCCTTTCCTTTGTATCTATTTTTTGTTTTGGCAACGCCTTCCAAAATCATCAAGGCTATCAGAAACCTACAACATTCCTTTCTTTGGGGAGGACCAAATAAGGAAAGAAAATGGGCACTGGTTTCCTGGGACTCTATATGTCTCCCTAAATGGGAAAGTGGGATTGGCATCAAAGACCCCCTCACCATGGGCAAGGCATTGGTAGCAACTACTTGGTGGAGTTGGCTTAAAGGAACGAAAGATCTCTGGGGAAAGATTTGGAGGGCCAAGTATGCTAGAAACATAACGAAGGAGGCCCTCATTCAAATGGAGGGTTCTTGTTGAGTATCTCTCATATGGAATAACACCTAGAACTATAGATCTCTAATCCAACAACTTTGCTTTTGGGAAATCCAAGGAGGCACATCTGCCCTCTTTTGGGATGACTCTTGGCAACAAGAAAGTAAACTAGGATCCCAAGAATCTCTTCAATAGACTAGGGAATATTGTACACCAATACTAGGAGGAAACTCTAGATCCTAATCCTTACCCTTATCGTACATAGAAATTGAGAGCAGGTTGGTCGGCGAAACTAGACAAGAAATCAAGCAAGATTCTTGACGACCATCTGAGGACAAGGAAAATCAAATTCAAACAAGGCTTGGATATCCTTAGATGGGGAAACCACGGGGACAACAACTTCAATGTCAAGTGTGCTTACGCCCTCGAAGCTAAACACAATTGTCTTACCAGAGATAAAAATTGGCAGAAAATATGGAATCCAAAGCTCTATCCAAAAGTCTCAACCTTCCTCTAGATCCTAGCTAGGAAAAACACTCTAACATGGGACAAACTTACTAGACTAGGCTTTGAAGGACCATCCTTATGCCACATGTGCAGATCTGAAGGGGAAACAACAGAACACCTATTCAATGCATGCTCTAAAGTAGGAATTCTTTGGGACAAAGGTGTTGAGTTATTCAGAAAACATGAACGACACAGGCATGACATTGTTAAATCTTTGGAAAACTGGAGATCCTCACCTTATGAAAACCCTATCCTAAATAAGGCATGGAACCTGTTCCCGGGCTTTCTGCTCTAGACAATCTCGAAAGATTACAATCGTCACATCTTTAAGCATCAGAAACGAAGCAAAAAAGACGTTTGGCATTCCATCCAAACCAACATTCAAGAATCCATTAGGGTTGTCTCATGGTCGAAAGAAGCTAAGAGTCCACAAGGAAAGGAGAGGATAATATTCTCAGCACGGGATCTTGGGCAATCCCTCCATGTCATTGATCAGCTTAAGCCCAAACCAAAAGCTTATCCAAGGAAACATGGTCCCAACCCCCACCACAGTTCATTAAGCTCAACTTTGATGGGGCATCCAAGGGTAATCTAGGACCTTCAGGAGCTAAAGGAGTGTTTAGACTTTAGAGATGCCTTAGGAACCATCCTCCACATCTATGCATGCCAAATTGGTCAAAATACCAACAACAGAACTAAACTAGTTGCTATGATGAAAGGTCTACAACTCACGAGTCAATTTGGATTCAACAACCTCATTGGCAGACAGATTGACAAATGAAGGGGTTGAACAATCCAACTAGGACATGATGCAGCCCTGCAATGGTAAAATCCCCGATAGTTCAAGAGAAGATTGTCATCTCATTAACATCAAGGATAGCGAACTCCCGAATGGATTGTCATCGGTTGGGATTGGGACTAGCCCCAAGTGCCTTGAGGAGTCCTATCTGCATGGTTTTATGCATGTGAGGAACAGGGATAGGGAGGAGGAGGACAGGGGCCATCAATGCAGAGCCAATCCATCCTCCCCTAGCAGCAAAGGCAAGTGGAAAGCTGAAGGTGCAAGGGTGATGGAATTCCATGGTGGTGATGGTTCCTCCTCGAGGTTTGGCTCCCTTGGCACAACTATGAATTTTCTGGTAAGTTTCCTATCTCCAAATTCTCTGTTTTGTGGCTCAGTCCTCCATAGTTTTGGGATTAACGATACACATCTGCAATTGGCTGAGATTAGGTTTGCTGGTAGTAAAGGTTTCTGTTTGGTTTTCTCTGTGGGGTGGGTGAACACTTCCTGGGCCTTGGCCCTCTCCCCTGATCGTTGGGTCTATCCTCTGCCCTTAGACATTGCTCCCCTACTATCACTCCTATTTCACTCCCACATACTAATATGTTGAACTTTGACAATGAATTGGGCCCAAAATCTAGCAAAAGCAGGCTCAGGAAGGGGCCTAGGCAAACTGCTAAAAAATCCAGGCCAAGGAAGCCTCCTTGGCGCATTACCAAGGCCCAGAAGGATGCCATGAAGGCAGCCTCCCATTACCACCAACGTTTCTCTACTGAAGTGAAGGAAGAGGTTTCCCAGATGCAGAACTTGGTTCTGCAGAAAAGAATAAAGCTATCCAACGATCAAATTGAAGCAAAATTAAGGATTGAATTCCCAACACTAGATTTTCAAGAACTAAGGACACCAAAATCTTCAGGCTCACTGAACTCTATTGGCTAAATAAATCCTTTATTGCCCTGCTAGTGGAGGAAAGAGGGCAGCAACAACAGGATATCCTTCATAAACTGGATCTGATGGACAGTAAGTTTGAGGGAGTTTACAGAGTTGTCTTTGATATTGACATGATCATGTCCAACCCTCGAGACAGCAAGAAGGACTCTTTGGCACCAGCTGAGCAACCTGGATTGGAGATCACCCCTTCCAACCCTATTCTCAATGATGCAGATCCTGATGCATGGGGGGGCACTTAGAGCTGGGAGAAGCAGATATACAACCTTATGGGCTGACCAAACAGGTTCTCTTTTGTTTTGGAAATTGTCCTGAGAGAAACTGATATCCTCCTTTGGAATTTTCTTTTTATCTTTTATGTTGCTATCAGAAGCTATAAAGGGTATTCTGTTTTGAAGAACATGAAAGTAAAAAGCTTTGTCTGGACATCCAGCAAGACAAACACTGGTTTTTTGAATTACTGTGGTCCTGGTTTCCCAAGTGGCTGGCCACAGGTAATCCTGTCTGTAATATTTTTTGTATTATTAATATAAAGACTAGCTAGCTTACTAACAAAAAACTTTTCATTTTGAGTGTCAAAATGACAAAAGTCCTATGGATTTGGGACCAGCAGCTTACTTAGTCGTTCCAGATTGGAAGTGTCCACAGATGGATTTGGACAGTGGTCTTGACTTATGGCGTTCTTAGAATCAGTTCTCTTCAGAGCAGAAGTGGAAGTGCTAGACACTGAAGCATGTTCCTGTCCCTCAAAGCCTGCATCATTTGCCCTCTTTTCTTCAACAAAGGTACTGGCCTTATGAGGAAACAAATCTACCCAGGTGTCTTCCATAGCTCGAAGTGTCTTGTAAATTTGTTGCAGTCTCTGCACGCCATCAGGATGTTTGAAAATGACAGATTTACAATGCTGAAGAACGCTCAATCAAAATCCAATATCAAGACAAAGAACAACAAAAAGACCTGGAAAATAGGCTTCTGATCTCCCTCTGAGGACCCAAATGAGAATGTTGAAGGTAATTTCCTTGGGGACAACCTTTGAAGCGCTTCCATGGTGCTGGATAATAACTACAATAAACATATGAACAGACGTATTAACAAAAATCAATATATTTTTGTCAAAAACAAGTTACAACTCTTCTAATCAAGATGAAAAGTCAAAATTACAGTATTGTGACGATTCTCAAGCCTAATCCAAGCAACCATAGCTCCAAAATATCTAGAGACTAATGCTAAAAAATTATCTTGTTTGACACGGGACAGCACTGATATACCTCATCTAAATCTGCTGATGCATTGCAAGGTGGAAGCTCTAAGGCCTCTCGTAAACTGAACACCCGTTTTCGGAGCTCAGCAACCACAAGAAGTCCTCCAACCCAACCATAACCACCAACTCTTTCACTGTCCAAGTTCTGTAGTTGGGACATGTTCATGCTTAGCCTGGTCTGCAGTGGCAATTCCCGAGGCGCTATTGCCTGCAAGAAATAGAAACTATTGTAGCAGAAAGGAAGAAAGAAGCATATAGTTCCATTGTGCAAACAAATGCCTTGGATTGCAAAATGCAAAAGGAATAGCACAGCATACAAGCCTGGAGCAACAGATAACTACCTCCAAGCCTCTTCCTAGAATAGCATAGTATATGAGCAACAGATAACCGGGGCTCTTTATCCTCCAAATAGTGGTAAAATATTAAGAGATCTAAAGTTGTGCAGCTGCCCATGATGGACATGTTTAACTTCATTTTAACAGATTGCAAAGAAGCAGGGATCAAACCTATATCCAGCAGATCTGCGGAGATCCTTCTAAAAATAAGGGAAAATATTGGAGTACAGGTTATGGGGAAACCGTATCCAAGAATGTCTACGACATAAAGACAGGCAGAGTGCTGGTTGATGCAGACCTCTCAAGCAACAGTGAGAACTTGGGTGCCTAATAAGCATGGAGATACCGTTGAATCTCCAACTTCGCCAGCTCAAAATCCAAAAGAAAAACACAGGTAGGCAAGAGTTCAAATCTTGAGGAGGGGATACTGAGCATAGAACTCTTCGATGGTGTGGGCAGAGTGCCACGCACCATAAAATTCAGGTAGATGATTTGAGCTAAAATAAATAAGAACAGGGAATAGGGTAAATTTTATCCTTAAACAAAATTTGCTAGGACTGAGCAGAATCAAGGCAACCCAAACTTAAATTTCAATGTACACAGTTCATGACGCATAGAAACAAGTACCCACAGATCGACAAAGGCAGTTACAGAAATCTGAATGGAAACCGGGCATGATGGGTATCAGTCATAGAAACCATAAACCTGAATTGAACTAGGGCCTGTGTCAAAACCCCATTTCAGAACCACTCAAATGGCATTGTATATGGATTGAAAATTCGAGTTACCTGTAGAGCATCGGTGCCCAGGCGTTCTTTCAACCTTTTTTCGCTCTCAGCGATGCTCACCTCCAAAGCCATCCTCGTACGGACTGATTTTTCCATTGCCTGCTCACCAAACTAAATTTAAATTCTATACCGAACATTAAATACCACAAGCATTTCCTCTCTGATAAAAACAGCAGATGACACAGACCTACCTTGTCGTAGACTCGATCCAATGCAGCAGATATTGTTCTGCGAAGTTCCTCGAGCCTTTTCTTCTGATCTTCTCCAATCTCCTGTCAAACTAAAGAACACGGAGAGGACCGGAGAAGATGTATATACAAATGAAAATATATGTATATATACGATGACCTGCCAAATCGCTAGAAACTCTGCATGCTGGTCATCAACAGTGAGTGCATTGACGCTAGAGAGCTTTGGATGGGATTCACTATTCCCTGCCTCACACTTAACACAACCAACTTCTCCATGTCACATGGAGAAAATTCTTTCTAAACACATCTGAGAATGAGCATTGTGCTACCTTGTAATGGTGGTGATTGTTGGGATGGTATTTGGGGTTTTTCATGCATACGAAACAGACATGCTCCACCGATCAGGCAGAGTCAATGAAAACGACCCATATCAACTGTAATTGAGGCTGGAAAACCGTCAGAGAAATTGGAAATTGGATTCCGCTGAACCACGATTAGAAAAGTGTTTAAAGTCCCTCGGATTGAGCATAAAATAGCGTCAATTATTTCGGTTTCACCGTTGGCTTTTGCCGGCCGAGGAGCGTAGGATTTTGAACATACGGAATTTTTTTTATGGTTTTTTGAAATTGAAAGAATGGAACGTTGAAAAGTTACAAAAATGTCTCCGTTGAAGTAATGGATCAGATCCTTCGATATTTTGGGCAAGTTTTTGGATGTTTTTGTTTGTACAATATCCAAATGTTACTCCATTATTTTTCTCCATTAAACATTTTTCTTTATTAAGGTTTTATTTTTATTTTTATTTTTTTCTTCTTTCATAATGGATGATGTGTATGACATTTTAAAAATATTTACACAAATCAATTCCAGAAAATATCATAACAACCTTTCAATTTGTTATTGCATAACATATTAAATTGAAATACATAATACATTTTTTTAAATTTAGAATAAATATATTTTTCTCCATTAAACATTTTTCTTTATTAAGTTTCTCTTGTCTTTCTTAATGGATGGTGTGTCCACTTTAAATAACATTTTAAAAATATTTACACAAATCAATTCCAGAAAATATCATAACAACCTTTCAATTTGTTAATGCATAACACATTAAATTGAAATACAAAACACATTTTTTTAAATTTAAATATGGATAAATATATTTTTCTCCATTAAACATTTTTCTTTATTAAGCTTTTCTTGTCTTTGACAATGGATGGTATGTCCACTCGAAATGACATTTTAAAAATATTTACACAAATCAATTCCAAAAAATATCATAACAACTTTTCAATTTGTTAATGCATAACACATTAAATTGAAATACATAATACATTTTTTTTAATTTAAATATGGATAAATAACAATGGTGTCTTGTATTACGTATTTGAATTTTACAACTTAAATTTTAAAATTTTTATATTTAAATTTTTTTTTAATATTATGTCAATGTTAATGTTAAGGTTGATATAAAATAAATTATCAAAAATTATATATATAAATATAATAATTATCAAATTTCACTGCTGAGCGATTTGACTGGTAAAGTCTATGAAAGTATACATAGTCTACTCCCTTTGGATTTGAACTTGTGACCTATTAGGAAGAAACACATGTTCTTAATCATTAGGCCCACTCAGGGTATATATGTATAACAATCGAATCAATATTTTTAATATATAATATAACAATCGAATCAATACTTTTAACATGTCTTCGTAAGTATGAACATTGTTCTTTTAAAAAATATGGAAAAAATGTAAACTTAAGTTTTTTATGGATTTATAACTCAAGATTGTTGTGTTAAAACAAATTTGTAGTAGACATGATGATTCTTAGAACATTTTGAACGTCATAAATTTTTATATATTTTTGGACAAAGTTTTCAAATATATATATTGCTTAATGTTTAGCTATTAAACTATATTGTTTGTATGCTTTATATTGTTTGTATGTTTTAATGGTGTAAAATCTTTTTTCAAATGGAAAATCCCTACTCTTTTTATGAATTAAAGGGAGCATAGATTTTTTTTTAGGGTGCCAAATTTTAATGGTGTAAAAGTGTATTTTTTTCAAATGCAAAATCCCTATTAAAAGGAGTAGAGATTTTTTCTTACAAGGTGGCAAATGGTGTTTGGTATTTTTTCTTTTATATATATATATATATATATATATATATATATATATATCAAAGTTCAAATTCATATTGTAATACTTATTATTAATAATTTTAATTTTTATGATTTACACGATTGAAGAAATCAAAATATTGGAGTGCATGAGAAGAGAAGTGTGAAGTAAAAGTAGTTGCATTGTTCCTTCAAGTTTCAATGTGCATAAGGTTTCTATTTCAATTCTCAACCTCAAATATATATATATATATATATATATATATATATATATATATAACTCTTGTGAATTGGGTTTAGCTCGAGTGGTTGGGAGGAATGTTGTTATCCTCCCCATCTAGGTTCAACTCCCACAAGCAACATGTTTATGGCTTCAAGCCCTGTTCTCGATCGACCTTGTGGCATGAAGATTCTAGGGTCATTGAAGTTATATAATGTTGTTATGGCTTCGAGCCCTGTTCTCTTATGCCTTATATATACTCTAATATATATATTGTTGATGGACAAAAATGAATGTCAAATTCTAACAATTATTTCAATGCTTTGTTTTTTGGCCTCACATGTTATTAATGTAATTTTTCTCACTTGTTTCTTTTTGAGTAATTTCATCCAAAAACATCACCATGGCAATTATGACCCTCATTCCCATCCTCATGTGATATCAATCATAATGGATTGAGCCTAATCAAACCAAAAATTGACCAAAATATCATAGTGCATTGTTTTCCTCACTTCATGTGTGCGCAATGCATAAAAAAATTCATTAAAATATGTATTATCATCGTAAAGTAAAAAAAGCATTATTTCGTCAACTCATTAATGTTATTAAGCCTTCCAAAATGATGTAGTGGGCATGTGAGGACCTTGTCAAACCCTATTCGTCGACTCATTAATGCTTTTAAGCCTTCCAAAATGATGTAGTGGGCATGTGAGGACCTTGTCAAACCCTTATTTCCATCAATAGAGTTTAATCTAGCTATCTCATTAATGCATTGGGATGGTTTTCATTGAAGCTAAATCCAAAAGAAGGGTCACCATTCACCCATAAATAAATCCATTCAAGTGACACCATTCATCCACATTCCATAGTAATGTTATGCTATTAGAGTTATTCCAAAGAGATTTAGCACACTAGTTGGTGTCCCTCTACCATTGAGAGTTCCATCACTTTCTCTACGAAGATTGGAGTGGAGCACATAAGGAGGTAAAGGACCCATCCAAAATAATGGCTTTGGATCCCACCTAGCTACATCAAGTCACTTTCATGGTGTTGTAAGTTGGTGACTTCCCATTGTATTAATAAAATCACTTATTCATTTGCATGCCTTTGTTTGTTTTCTTACTTTCATATTCATGGCTTTGGTAATTTCATTTCATGAGTTATATTTTGAATAGGATTGTTAATTATGAGTCTTTTATTTGTGTTATTTCCATTATTGTCTATTTCTTAGTTTACAAAACCACTAAGTAAAGGTTTATGCACACTCTTGTAACAAAAATCCATCAACAAATTGGTGACTCCACTAGGGGAGTTGATTCAAAGTCTCCTTCCTTAGTTGTGTGTGTGCTTCCTAAGTTTCTTTTGGTAGATTAGTGCCTTTACCTTTTGGTTTTTATACTTGCTTTAGCCTTATTTGGATGGTTGACCTTGGTAGAAAACATTAGTTTACAGTGTCAGTTGCAGGTAGTTTTCGGTCTTTTTGCTTTATGTCCATAGCACAATAATTCCTTAGAAAAATATGTTAGCGCACTCTTTAGATAAATCCTACAGTAGTGTGATTTCTGGGTTAGATTCTATGTTGGGAACATTTTTTAGAATATTTTAGGCTTGGCTTCAATTGCAGATTATTGTAGTGTGTCTATTGGTCCCTTAAGCTTGTTTGCAAACTACTAGTGTTTGTTGAACATTTTAATCAAAACATTGTTTCTGAAGAAAAAGATCACCAATCTTTGGTATGTGTTTCCTTTGGGGTTTCTAATTTGCTTCTTGTTCTACTTCTTTTTCAACATTTAATCCAAAATTTTAGTTTGTTATTTTATTACTTTAAAATTTCTTAAGATTAAAGAAAGATATATAAGGAATCAACCCTCGGTTTGAGTCGCACTACTTGTCTCTTCATTGCACTTTATGTTCTTGCAATTCTAAGTTATTTTTCAACCATTTTGCATTTCATTTGAGTGATCACTCAATCGATTGTAATTTCCTTGTTGGTTTTTGAAGTTGCTCATTTAGGAAAATTATTTGGTAAAGATAAAAATCCTCTAGGTCTTTAATATTTATCAAAGTACTCTTATTTTGCTAATTTGCATTCTCATCTTTAGCTTACACTAGTCCATTTCAAGTTTTCATTATAAACTTAATTTATTGGTTGTTAATGCATTTAAAAGTTGCATCAATAAGTTTAGGAATTTTTTTCATTGATTAAAAAAAATCCTTAGTTTCTATTGTTTGTAAAACGTTAACTTTCCTTTT